>PPHD01015149.1:2926-16275 GCA_002909625.1 Bambusicola thoracicus | reverse complement strand
CTGTTGCAACAACAAAAGAAAAGCTGCTGCTGCGTGCAGGTGAATCTCAGATGCTGTTGATGGTAAGGCAGCCCGCAGCTGAGCAACCGCCGAGGAATGAGGTGGGCAGAGAGCCTGTGGGGCAGCACAGGCCCCGTCTGCAGCCACCCGAGTGACAACGTCACCGTTCACGCTCTGCTGGCCGAGCCCGGTGAGCACCTTTGGTGCTTAATGATTACAACAGACAACCGCAAGGGAAACGCTGCCGTGGACTTTGTCTTTTGGGCTGGAGCGCACAACCCTCTGCCCCCTTCTGCTCACGTTTACCACGCCCAGCAGCGCTCTGACAGATGGCAGATGACCGACCGCTCCCCAGGCCGCGCAGGCGGAAGGCAACTGCCGTGGTGTGCCGCTCCCTGCCGCCTGCTCCCCTCAGCCTTCCTCCTGCCTGCTCCCCTCAGCCTTCCTCCTGCCTGCTCACCTCAGCCTTCCTCCTGCCTGCTACTGCTAAGCCATCTCTGCAGTCCCCTGTGCTGGAAAACTTTCCACATCAACAAAATAAAAAGGCCTGCAGGCCCGCAGTAGGCTTGCACTGATCTTTAAACCAAGATGTCCGTGACGGTGCCAGCTAGAATGTGAAGTTCGGCTTGCATTATTGCCACTTCTGAACTCCTCCGAGACTTCACCCTGCAAGCATGGGTTTAAATATAAACACGCTGAGCTTCCTCTATTTCACTGCAAGTAAAAAAGCAGCCTACCATCAAGAGGAAATAACAAATTAATCTAAATTATACCCTGAACCTTTACTGACATGCCCAGAAAAATCACACTTATCTAAAACAGGCATTTACTTTCCTTCCCCCACCCCCCCTTTTTTTTTCTTCCTTTTTCTTTCTTCATCTGTGGATACAAACAAAAGTGTGAGCAGTTTCTTCATCCTTCAGTCTAATGGTGATAGGAAAAAGAAATTCCACGTTCTTGTCAAAGAGGAACCTGCCACTTAAGTCAAAAAGCAGAAGCAGGCCCATTTATAAATAGCACGAGAGTCTGAACTGGCAAGTGATCAAGAATGTTAATTTTATGACTTATCTTTTCCTTCTTGAAATTCTAAAAGCAGTTAACACTGCAAGGCAACCCATTTATGTTTTTTTTTTTCCTAGGAAGATGTTAATTTTGTCCTATTTTATTGTAAATGACTCTGGCAAAAAGAGTTGGAGAATGCCTTTTGTAGCTATTAGCTGCTTCACTCTTCAGAAACATTGACCGGATTGGTCAAATTAATATACGAACACTGAAATTAGCTGGGATTACCCAGTCCCAAGTTTGGAGCACAATGTATATAATTAAGCATATGTAAGGACGAGTTGCTCATTCATATCAAACTGAAGTCTTTACTAAATATTTCTCTCAGAACACCAAACAGAACACTTATTCAGTAACGCAGGTAAATGTCACTGCTAACAGGTGGCATTTGCTGAAGGATACCTGAGAGCACAATATCCACATGCTATGTGTAGCTATATATAACTTAAAAGCATTAAATCCAGGATTAATAAGAGTTATTCCAATTGACTCCTAAATATATCTATCTAGATAACTATATTTGAAAGCCCAAAGTTGACAAAATTCTAATGGGGCACATAGGCATAAATTCCACAGAGGTGGAGTCAGGACAGAAATCTCAAGATGGCAAAAATCCATGATTGCACTCCTCAGAATACATCTGTCAACATCTCGGCTTCTCACGTTAACAGGAAGTGCAAGGAAGCAAAGGGAGCCCAGGGATGAGGCACTGACTGCTCCCATAGAACCACCAATGTTCAGAGGAGGAAAGCACGAATGCTCCATCCCCATGCTTGTTTGTAAACTGCTGGAAGTTGCAAATTTAATTATGTGCAAGCTGCTAGCTGCAAGCTTTCCTTGGAAGGGCTCTGTGAAGCCTGATGGATTAACAAAGAAACTACTATACAAAAAGCTTCTAAAACGTGTTATTATGGAATCATAGATTGGCTTGGGTTGGAAGGGCCTTAAAAAGACTACACAGTTCCAGGTGGTCTTTCCAAATGTGAAGCACAACAAACATCTTACCATCCAGGCACAAGATTTGCAGACAAAAATCCAAGTTTCATTTTCAATCCTGATTTTCCAAAAATGGAGTATAATCATATTGAGGAAATAAAGGCAAGAAAAAAAGGATCTGCACAACGTGCATTCTTTTCATCACTATCAGAGTCAAGAGCATTTTGCTTGAGTCTAGGACCAGCAAATCATTCTAAGCACTAGATACAGACCAAACAGTAATAACATCTGGAACAGCGCCAGGTCAGTGAAACCACCATTTAGGATAGCAAAACGCCCAGTGACTGAGAAGTAATTTCATTTAATTAGGTATAGCCAGACCCAGGAGTCGGTTTCCGATATAGAAACAGGAGGAAGTCTGAAAAATGACCACATTAAAAAACAAACACACAACACAACTCTACATAACTGCAAATGTAATCTTTGGCTTGTCTCCTACACCACCTATCTTTTTTAAAAACACAGCACATAATGCAGTCTGTAAGACTTTCCCAGTGGGACTGTGTTACAAATCAATACAAAATCAAGCAGACTGCTGGCAGGTCAGCTCATGATTGATGAAGTTACAACAGACTGGTAACAATTAATTCACTAACAGCCTAAGTGGAGAGAGATTGTCAGTCAGTGTTACGATGCCAACATGTATATTTCCCATTAACTAGTAGTAATCATGTGGGAGAATATGATAAATAGCATAGATGGAAGAGTATGTACCTCTGAACACCTCGCTAGGGCGCTGCATTTATCACTTCCTACCAGGTCTCTCCCCTGCTCACTTATGAAATGCAGCACCATGCCCAGCCCAGCCACTCTCAGACTGCGCATCTTCCCAGAAACACCAATATTGCATCCAGATAAAACATCTCCACAGTCCCATGCTGCACTCTCTCCTCAGAGCTGCATGACCTCCTCCTTTTAGCAAGGTTCGAAGAAGACAGACATCCACCAGAGGGATAGATGAGGCCATAGAGGATGCTGGTTGAAGCACCACAGACTTGACTACATTTGAATAAACCCAGTCTTTACTGAAAGTTAAGAGGCAGAACCTGACTTTAATCTTGCATAGGCTGAAACCCCTGAGGTATTCTCTAGTTCTAAGGACAGGAAAAAACTCCTGCAGATATTGAGCAGGAAGTTATCTAGAGTGTCTTCCAAAAAAAAAAAAAAAGCCACCACCTGACATTACACCTCTCACACTGATCTGTTTGTAATTTTGTCTGAACAAATATCCACAGTTATGGTCAACACAGGCAGCAATCAACAAGTAAGAGTTACCCTCATGGTAAAATTCATGTCAGAACTTCAATATTTCATGGAGGTGACAATATACTCTCCATGATAATCCCGATATATCTCCACGATACCTCCTCCTTTAATGAAGCAATACTTCATTAAAACTTAGCATACGATGAAGATGAGGAAATAATAATTCAAAGCGTTCAGAAGACAAATTATTCATTTCAATGGATAAATTCCCTCAGGGACAAGATGCTGTCAAAGAGACCTAGACAAGATTAAGCAGTGGGCCCAGGTAAATTTCATGAGGCTCAACAAAACCAAGTGCAAAGTCTTGCACCTGGGTCATGGGTAACCACCACTATCAGTACAAGCTGGGCGGTGAAAGGATTGAGCACAACCCTGCTGAAAAGGATGTGGGAATATTGATGGATGGGAAGCTGAACATGAGGTAGAAGTGTGCCCTTGCGGCCCAGAAAGCCAACCGTGTCATGGACTGCACTGAAAGCAGCGCAGCCAGCAGGGCAAGGGGGGTGATCCTGCTGCTCTGCTCCGTGCTGGTGAGACCTCACCTGGAGTACTGCATCCAGATGTGGAGTCCTCAGTACAGGAGAGACACAGACCTGTTGGAGTGTGTCCAGAGAAGGCCCACACAGATGACCCCAGGGATGGAGCATTTTCTCTAAGAGGACAAGCTGAGGGAGCTGGGGCTGTTCAGCCTGGAGAAAAGAAGGCTCCAGAAAGAGCTGATAGCGGCCTTTCAGTATCTAAATGGGGGCTATAAGAAGGAAGATGAGAGACTCTTTAGCAGTGTCTATTGTGAAAGGACAAGGGGAAATGGTTTCAAATTAGAACAGGAGAGACTTAGATTGCATAAAAGGAAAAAGTTCTTTTCACAGTAATGGTGGTAAGGCACTGAAATAGGTTTGCCCTGTTTTGCCAAGGCACAGGTATCCTCATTTATTTATTTTTAACTGCTATCCGCTTAAATTAGTATCATTAATTCTTCTCATAGAAGGTAAAAACAGCTTTCAACTACCCAAATGCCTACCAAAGATTTTCACCTACATTTGCTACAGCATAATTTTGATTTGAATACACATGTCTATTTGAGACAGTGATTTCAAGATCTTTCCTTGGAGGTAAAGGTGCTGCAAGGAAAAAGGTATCAACAAGAATGAGCTGCAAATACAAACTGCACTACTAATAGAACTATGCCTTTATACACACACACACACACACATAATTGTTTCTGAATATTCCCAGCCAAAAAGAACATTTTTGAAAGATTGATTCAACCTAAAAATGGACCTATATAATATACATTTTGAATCAAGCACATACTTATAAACCAGAAGACTGGATGCAACCAAAAGAAACGTTTCCTATTTCTGGTCAGTACATCAAGTGCATTTCACTGGTTTGATGCTCCCTCTTGAGGCAGAAGTACAGAAGTTTGCTCTTCCACCTAAATTTGCTGAATTTTCTAAGAGGATTCAGCCAAAGGAAAAACCTCTCTCCTCTCCGCAAGGCCAATTTGACTCAGAAAAGTCATAGTACTATGCAGGCATAGTACACACCACTTTTGGAATAAAGCCATATAGAACCAGGTTGCAAGTCTGATCTACCAAGAAGGCAATGATAGCAGAGCCCTCAGAAACAGCCCAGTTGAGGTCAACAACCACCTGCTTGCACAGCAAGAAATCACACTATTCTACATATCTAAAGCTAAAAAGAAGTATGTTTTCCAGTAAATTTGCACACTCATAATTAAAGGATAAGCAAGATTTTAGCTCTAAGGTTGATTCCAATTGCTGAGCATCTATTTCTATGAACATGAGATCTACTGTCACACAAGCCAACTTGCACTGCTACACTGGCTTACAGTCAGTATAAACCTCTTCATGGAGGCTTGCAATAGAAATTAAATCAGCTTCTAAATTAATTTTAACTGGCAAAGCACACTCTGGTTGTAGATTCAGGCCAGTCAGTAAAGGACAAGAGGCAGAGTACTGAAGATTTAACTACTGCCACGTTCCATGCTGAACATGCCAGACTGCCTCTCCTAGGAGCTCAGGGATACGTGAAAGCCTAAAGTATGTGCATGTACATGAAAAGAGAATTTTTAAGGACACTAAAAAGGCAAATCTGATAAGCCTGTGCAATGCTATCACAAATGAAACTTAAGAACCTTGCAAGTTTCAAATCTAAGGCATCAGGTAATCTCTCAGCAAATACCGCCTTATCAAAGTTATTTAGATTTCAGGTTTTAATCTCCGGCAAAAAATGTTAAATATTTTCTTCATCAAACTTTTCTAAGCACCCCTGGTGCTTATGGACTACATTTACAAGCACAGCTATACCATGGTACACTAGCACTGGTGTTCCGCACCCTTGCCAAGGCTGTAGGGACAGGAGTTACTCTATTTGATCCATGAGAAAAGTACAATGGATCAGAACTGTGGGCAAAAACATATAGAAACTGAGAAGAAAAACTGTTCACGCCTACCATTAAGGAATCTTGAAGATATATTTTCCTTTCCTCTAGAGATTCACAGTCCTGAAATTTCAGTGGAGGTAAATTCAGAAATGTCACTTAGATACAACCAGAGATTACGACAGCCAAACCTGTAACCTTTGCATAGTCTTCTGTGGACCAGAGAATCCACTACCATCATAGCTAGGAAGGTCACGTACAACCCACAACCCACCACTGTCCAAGCAAGTACTAGCACTAAATTTCCCTCAGCACTAAGCTAGATTCACATTCTCTCTCCACACTGTCAGATAATCAATCTATAGATCTTTTTTTCCTGTATACTGGCACAGTACCTAGAGAAAGCATAAGGAGTTGCTTTCTTTCCATGAGAACAGTCTGTAGATGGGAAAACTGAGCTGAACCCAAGCCCACAGCCATCTGCTTTTACAACTAAGCTGTGACCACATAGCCACAATTCTGAGCAACAGCACTTACTCTTCAGCAATTGGTGTAAAGGAGAACCTGTGGATGCACGCCAAGGAATATTCAGAGCATGACAGCAACACTCAGAACCAACTGGACCAAGAGGTAGGGGCAGCAATACATCTTATGCAACCACATACAGGTGCTACGCATGTAGAGCATGCTAACAGTTAGGCCATGAGAGTTTCAGCCCATTTCTCACACTGTCCTTTTGTCATTAAGGATATCTGCAGGCACTGACTGGAGACCTCATCTGCTCCACATTAGACAAAGCTTTTGGAAAAGCTGGAAATAAACCTGTAAAGTTCTGTGGCATAAAACAGGTGAGGAGAACATCTCACTGCTCCGTCTCAACTGTAGATCTATGAGACATAATTAGCATAGAAAATATACAGAGGAAACTAAACCAGACACCCAGGGGAAGTGCTACAGTCATCTAATTACTTCCAAAATAAAAAAGTATTTGACTGACATATTTAATTTCAATCACTGAAGAAGGAACTGTATTTGACATTCCACCTCAACAATCTCAACAACCAAACATGTGCAGTACTTACCTAATGAAAATCTCTAGCACACACACACAAAAACAGCCACCCTGAACTGGTAAAATAAATCGTGCATTTAACAAGTCTCTGCTACATCTAAGTAATCCAATTGCTGCTGTGCAAGCAGCCCATAAGTAACTACACACCTGTATGGGCAGCATGACGGATGTCTCTTGCTTGAGAACGTACTAACATGCTAATGAGAACGACAGCAATGGCATTAATGGTACCAGGCTGTACAATGATCTCCTGCAACTCCTTCATGAATAGAAAAAGGGTTTAGGACTCAGCAATATATGAGATGGCATGAGCTGGTTAAAATACCTTCTTTCTTTTATATGAATGTATCCATCCGGCACCCAAATACACTATATTTGGATTGCCGGTAAGTATATGCAGTCTGCTGCTCTATGAAGGAATACTATCAAGATAATGGAAATCATCTACTAGTCCCATTTCTAAATATGCCAGAAGTGCTGGAAACACAGAAATCACTTAATGTAAGGTTCAAATTTTAAACAAAACAACCAAACACATTCAGCTGAACAGACTTAAAAATCTTAACTCTGTGCTTATCCTATCTATGTTTTAAGCCTGCTGAGGTTTTTGTAGTTACCAAGCCATTATCCAGTAACATACCTGGTTAATGTCAGCGTTCCGAGGTAGAAAATACACAATGTTGTTTGTGATCTTCTTGGAGAGCCTGAAAATTTCAAATGTAGAAGCCAGTAAAGGAAAAAAAAAAGAAGTACAGGAGGGAGAAACTATTGTATTTTCATTTTGAAAGTTTATTATGCAATAATGGAATGGCTGTGTTATTAGATATTGTTCTGGAATGCAGAAATTACTACTAAATGCAGAAACTCCATTATTTCACCATTATTGTCCTTCTTTTTTTAGCAAACAGAAAAGAAAACCTCAAAGAAAAGAACCCCAACCAACTCACTCATTTTCCTAGGAAATTTAAGTGAACTGCAAAGAATTTGAGAAGCTGAAATGGAGTTTACAGTCAGTACACTCATTTGATACCTGTTTTCTAAACCATTTTGCATAATGTCGCCTTTCACATATGCATAGATGTCTTTATCCTTAGAAGTATAGCTAAGATTTAGCTAAAAAGAAATAAGAAGAGGTTATCTGACAAAGAAAAACACAATTTCGTAGTTGACGGGACTATTATTCTCATGCCTTCCCAAATGAATGGCTGCTCACTACCAAGGTAAATAAATTAATATGAAATTTTATACATTAAGTAGAAGAGTTAATGTTTTGCTTGTATTCTTCTGTCATGAAAGGTTGGAAAGGACATACAGAGATCATCTAGTCCAACTGTTCTCCTATCACCATTACTACCACTAAGTTACTAAACCATATCTCGTAGCGCCTCATCCAGACACCATCACTTTCAGTCAGCCAGCTGGACATGGCAAAGCCCACCAGAAGAGAAGCAGGGAAGGAAAAGAAATAAAAAACTGAAAATGACACCCACGATGACACACAACTTTGAAAGGATATCCATCTGGGCAAATCATAGTTTGGATGTCGAAGATTTCAGCAGTGGCATAGTCGGGCCCACCCCAAGGAGGGCTGAGGAACACAACGTCTGCTTTCAGGTCAGCAGCCAGGACCATGAAGTCTCCACACACAAATTCGATCTGATTGGCCACGCCGTACACCTCGGCATTGCTGCGTGCAAGGCTGAGCTTCTCGGGATCTATATCAACAGCGATCACTGCAAATGAATGAGAGAGGAAATGCAAAAGGTAACGTGGGCTGCAAAGCGCACAAAGCATCTGACCGCCACACGGATGCCACCCAGTTACCAAACAGAAGTTTCACAACGTTCTCTTGTAGCAACCAGATACATATCACATCCATTATTTCATTTTATGTGCTAAGCAATGACTTCATTTTCTAGGTAGCAGTAGACATGAAGCTCCAGCTCCTCGGAGGGAAATGAGGGTCCTTTACGGTAGAAGCTCCATGCATTCACACCAAAGTGACAGCAACACCATAGCCAAGACTGTGGGAAGCCTTAGCGTGCTGTTAAAGGTTTGGGAATCACACACCTATTACAACACTCCTGGGCTCAAGCATAGCACAGGCAAGGCCATCTGCCTAAGGGAGGAAGTCTTCCTATCTTCTCTCTTGGCAACAACCCAACAGCTTACACAGAGTCAACTGGAAACCCGTTCTTCTCCTTTGTCAAAGATTAATGTTTACCTTGTGGCTAATCACATTACACTGAAAATTGGGTTGGAAAAACACCCAGTGTAGTACAAGAATTATGATACAATGGCAGTATATAATCATATAAACCATGTGAAATTTAGGAAATATTTACAGAATGCATCATAGCCTACCAAATTTAATGCAGCACAAACTACCATTTTTCTTGCTCAGAAATTACTTGGAAGTGTTAGATGAGCTGGTATTTTACCAGAGTGTTTCACGACTAGGGGAGAATTGAGTAGTCAATGTTTTTACAGAAAGCACTCTCATGATTCATTGCAATTTCATTACCTGGCAACAAGAACTTGCGCTAATATCAAGTTATCATTGCTTTTCTGTATTGGGGCCTGCTGCACCCACAGGTGATCCCACTCTATTGTTTTAAGTACAGTTCACATGAAACACGCTTTTGAGTACGTAGCCTTAATGAACTATTGAGAAAAGCAGCAGCTTTCTGGTGTCACTGCAGGTTGGCACTGTAAACAGAATTTAACCTTTAACAGCAATCTTCAGAGCATCCTATGGACTAGCTACTATGCCAAGTAAAACTAACATTGATTATGTACAACGTAAATCCAACAGGTCATCTTTAAAAACTGAAACCTCATATTGTGATTCTGATGAAGGAAGAAACCTCCCATTGCTTCAGAAGCACTGAAGAAAAATGCATTGGTGAAAAAAGCCCAACTCCAATTTTCATAGAATCACAGAATGGCCTGGATTGAAAAGGACCTCAATGATCATCGAGTTTCAACTCCCCTGCCATGTGCAGGGTCGCCAACCACCAGATAAGGTGGCCCAGAGCCAGATCCAGGCTGGCCTTGAATTTCTGCAGGGATAGGGCATCCACGACCTCCTTGGGCAACCTGTCCCAGTGTGTCACCACCCTCTGAGTGAAAAACTTCCTCCTAAAAAACTTCCTCCTAACTTCCTTTCCTAATTTTAGGGGAAAAGGTTGAAGAAATGAAACAATGTGCTGCATACAATGCCTACTTACCTCTTTTTGACGTCAAAGCAAACTGAATAGCATTTCCTCCAACCCCACAGAAGGCATCCACTATTGTATTACAGTTGAATGACTGAGCGACACGGACTGCAATATGCTCTGCTATCTTCTCAGGAGTAACAGAAAACCAGCCCTCTGTAAAGGGAAGAGAAGAAAAGTATTTTTGCCACTTATTTCAATGTCATCTAAATTAAAAACAAATAACTGAAGGTTTAGCATTAATCCCAGCAATTTTGGCTTAAAACATTCGACCAGGAAATACAGGCTTTCAAGATTATAAACTCTGGTGAGTCGAGTGATTTGCTAAGCAAACAAAGTCTCACTGAAGTGAATAGATATGCCTGATTCTCTTTGAAAGCTTTGTTGATCTTGGTGCTCATCAAGGACAAGTACATAAATACAGCTGCAAAAAGCCTCATACATGTCATATCTATGCTCTGCCACAAATAAAAACAGAAATATATCCTCTCACATCCTACACTTTATTGTCCTTACAGCTATGCCTGGCCTGCCAAAAAATCTATGTGTTTATATGGGAATGTATTAGAAATGAAAGTCTTACAGAAATCTTACCAAAAAGGGTGGTAATACTAACTCCTTATTAACCTATGAACTGATGATTTGGAAGCAGTTTCCACATGACATGGAACAACGTAACCTTGAAAATGACTGCTGAAAGACTGCGTATGTTAAGAGAACAAAATTACATTGGTTATTGTACTTCAAAGTTAAAAGAAAAAAATATGGAGAAAAAAGTCACTGAGTTTCTGAGAAAGTCCTGACCAAGCATCGTTTAGGTATGCTATGATCTTCAGCAAGCTTCATGACTAGCAATAAGAAGGGCATGCTATGCTAGAAACTGGGAAACAGAAGTCCCAAAGTCTTTTTTGTTTGTCAGTGTGCTGGCTGTACACTCCGTATGGCTCCTCTCATTGAAAGAATTAGTAATAAGCTTCAAGAAAGGTCCCAGGCTTGGGTACCCCTTATACCACACAAGTCAGCACCCTGTGTACCAGACACACCTACCTCTATCTAGTTTAATCCCCTCATCAAAGCGAGAGAACAGCCTGTAGCGTTGCGCCCAGTACTTTATCAGCTCAGGATCTGCAGCAATCTCAGGAGGTATCTCTCCCAGTGCCATCTTATGCTTTCTCCTCCTTTTTCTCTCCTTCTTCTTTGCAGTATTTTTTTCATCTACAACTGGAAGACACTGCAAAAGTTATCTTACTGTCTTCATAGGCTATGAATATAACTGGCGGGTAGATAAGAATCAAGATACGAAATGCTCGAGTTCAGCAACACTGCTAAATGACCTTTAATACTGTCTGCCAGATTATGGAGATTAGCGGTTTAAGTTAAAAAAGAGCATTCTATGCAACAAAGGAATAATCTATCAGACATCTGTCACAGTTATAAAATGATAAGATTTTACCCATTATTTAGGAGTCTTAGCAGGCTAGACATGACTTTCAGCTGATAGCAATAAGCTCTAAATAGTGAGCAAACGTGGATCAGACACCAACTTAATGGCCACACACTAAAAAGGAATAAGAATCAATCTAGATGAGGATTTTACGTAACTGTAACACAACTGGATTACTGTGGGAAGGATTAAACTATGCAGAAAGCTGAATAATCCTATTTTCTGTTTTTCAGTGGGTTAAATAAGCAAATTCACACCATAACTGTTTTTTTCTTTCTAGAAATTCTTTTTTTAACAAGACGCATTTCCTAAATCTACGTGCATATGTGAATCCAAAAGTGGACGTTCCTTGCCTCTACTTGACATTAATAGCTCTCACAGAGGAAGAAGAGGCGTGAACCAGAGACATGACCTGCTAGGTCACACATCAGACCAACAGTCGCTGTTCATCTATACAGAAATACTGTCTAAAATAAAGGTAAGGCCTGGGATTTTGGTGCTCTAGGAACAAATTACTAGTACGCTGTAGTACAGTAGTACAGCTATAAATTATTCAAAGAGACCTTCTTGGTCCAAGCGGTAAACCACAGATAAATGACACACAACACCGTAATTTGGGAGAGGAGCAGCAGGCCCACTACCAAGTCACGTCCAGTTTGTAGGAAACAGGAGTACCTGGGCTCACGTCCTCCATTTCTGCCTGGAGATAATCTGGTATGTCCAGAGGGACCAGCACTCTTCCAGAGCCACACTCGGGCTTTCCCCTGCCCTGGCATCCAGTGCTGTTTGCTCTTGCATCCGTTGCCTCCTCTTCCAGCTTACTCATCCCAGGTTTACTACCAGCCACGCTGGAAGGTGGCAGCTCAGGGGTTTCCATACTGACCCTCACACTCCGTGCCGTGGCGACACTTTCCTGATCCTCTGAGTCACTGCTTGTTGATGACTCCTCGACTTTACTCAGAGGAGAGGCTTTCTGGTACACGGCTTCCTCCACAGATTCATTAACCTGCTTCAGGAATGCTTCCACCTGGAACGGAAATATATCACACTGTTAGATGCACTGCTAACCAGGTGCAAATAGGGCAGTTTAAAAGCATTGCAGTTCAAAAGCACCTACGATGGATATACTCTAAACAGTGCTTTACAGTGAGGTATTAGGGAATGCCAGGCATTCCAGTATATGTTGATTATATAAACTCTTTTTTTCCCCTCACCACAGAAATTCCAGCGCTAACAAATGTCCTCATACTTATTTTAAGACCAGAGATACTTATGGTAAGTAGAGAAAACTACACACATCTCTAAAGGAATGATGCACCTATACGGGATGTGGTTCCATGTAACTTCACCATTAAGCTCAGATTTCTTTTACTAGACTGCTAAGTGTCCACCAACGCCTTTTTATATCCACCCCAACAATAACCATTCTTCACCTAAACAGGAGGAGGAGAGGAAGGGGAAAAAAAAAGAACATTAGCATCAGACTGAAAATGAAATCACCTACTCTGTGCAATATGTCTTTTGCGTAATAAAACAACAGCTAAGGGAGCAGAGACATCCGTGCAGTTCACCAACACCAACAAGCATACCCACCTTCTTCAGAGTTTTATTTTTTTTGCAAGATGTTTCAGGCTCTTCTGTAAAGAAGATGTGCGTGTTTTTGCTCTTCCTTGGTTTACGCATGTCCAAAAATCTGGACTTGAGTTTTGCTTTTTTCTCCAGGTACTGAACGCTTCGGTGAGTGAAATCTGGGATTCCACCGTACCTGAAATAGAGGAAAATAAACAATTTAGTTGGGAAATTTACAATTTTGAACATTTAATATCAACATACATGTAGCGACAGAGTCAACTACAAGACATCCTCCTCTTTGAATCCTTATAT
>PPHD01015147.1:0-16276 GCA_002909625.1 Bambusicola thoracicus | reverse complement strand
CCTAGGTCAAATTCAGCTGGACCCAAACTCTACCAGCGTTTTGGTATCCCCCAACAAATAACAATATCTCAGAGGTTTTATAAGTATAAGGCTGTGGCTGTCTGTGTTAGCACCCTTCTTAACTGGGAAATTGTTCTGTGGGATACATTTGTGTCATCTTTAGACAGATGCGAAAGAGTTATACTTGTCATCAAGAGAGTTTATACACCAAGGTAGCCTTGGGTCTGAGCTGACTTCTGAGGTTTTGGTTGTTAGCTCAGGAGTAGAGCTGTACTAAGAGCAGTGCCTCAGGTGCTGGATTTGTGCAGATTTTAGTCCTGGCATCACTTCACCAAATTTACAGATGTATTTAAGAGAAATCAGTTAGAATTAAGTCCTTCTTGAGGGTCAGTTGATAATTTTTCAGTCAATTGTATATCATTTCAGAAGTCTTCCTGAGATTAAAAATGTTTGTCAACATAGTAAGAAGTGAATATAGCTCAATAAAATAATTATTATCTCTCTTCCATGCCTAAACCAGCTGCAGAAGTGGAAGGGGAAAGTATGAATATTGTTTTGGTTTATGTTTCATAGAAACATTTTTTTGAGCTTCGTGGTTGTTTCGTATATGTACACGTTAGACTGAAGCTGGATTTAGGAGCTGTAGCACTGCCCATGGTAGCATGCCTTCTTCAAGGTGTTGGAACAGTTTGCCCAGAGAAGTTGTGGATGCCCCATCCTGGAGGCATTCAAAGCAAGGCTGGATGTGGCTCTGGGCAGCCTGGTCTAGTGATTGGCAACCCTGCACATAGCAGGGTTGAGACTAGATGATCATTGTGGTCCTTTTCAACCCAGGTCATTCTATGATTCTATGGTTGGGTTTACTACAAGCAGTGAGGACAGCATGCTTGTTGTAGTCCCCAGTATGGGGCATTAAGGCTGCGGTCAACTGCAAGGGCTTTCAAATCACACCTACAGGGCTGACAGCATCCTCTATTGCCAGTATTCCAGTGCTCCTGAGTGATGCCTAAATAAATCTGTGCAGTGGAGTGGAGTGGGTGCAGCTCCCCAGCTCAGCAGGGAACCGGGGCTGGGATTTCTGCCTGAGTGTGCCGTGAGGTTCCTGGTGAGAGCTGCTTTGGAAAGCATTAGTGTTCTGATCTGGGGGTGGCTGTCTGCAGCTGTACGATCTACAACATATTTTAAGATGTAATTTTAAAACCCTGTATTGAGTTTGGATAAAGCAGTCCTGAGGCCATGATTATACTTGGAAGCATGAAGCAGGCAGCTTGTTTAAGATGAGAAGGAGAAAATGCATTAACGATGGCTTTCAGAATATAAGGAAGCTGGCTTTGATATTGGTGGTTGTTTTTCTTTACTTTTTCCAAGTGAGACAAAGAAATGAGGAAAACCAAAGTTTTGTAAAGAGGAGAAGGAGACCATGATGTAGTTCAGCTGGCCTGAGCCAGGCACTTGTTTATTTATTTATTTATTTTGCTCTGGATCATGTTACCCAATCATCCTACTAAAGAAACTCAGCCACGTCAAATTAGACTAAAGGATATGTTTACAATCAACTCCAGTACCCCAAATATTTTTTTTTATATAGCCTAAAGTTTATATGTTTTTTTTTCCTGAATGTAAATGTGAACTCGTGTTCCTTACACAGAGTGGTGGTATTTTAACACAAAATAGTAAATGCAGTCCCAACAACACAAAAATGAAATTTCTCTAAAGAAACCCTGGACAATGCTTGTAATTAATACTTGCTATGCAAAGGAAGAGGATGCAAAATAAATAAATGCACAAATGAAGTACCTACATTTTAAGAGCTTTTTGTTTAAATAGGATTCTTTAGGAAATGTGGAAGTGTATTCTCCACTTTTATCATGTTATTTTGAACAGAATGTTTTAAGGATATTTTGCTTTTGGTAGTGTTACCAGCTCTATATATGGATGTCTGGAATAATAGGATTTTTGCTCTGTCACTGGCTGCTTCTGCTAAACCATATTGCACAGGGAGGCAGAGGCTGCACTGCCATGCAAGTGCCTTCTGAGTGAGCTTATGTGAGTGATTTCTGTAGGTGCCGAGGACACAAGCTGTGCCAGTCACCTGCACAGTGGAGGTTTCCTTGTATTTAGACAGAACCCTCCTGTGTTTCAGTTTGTACCCACTAAACCAGAAGGCACATTAAACCAGACATTCTGGTACATTAAACTAGAAGGCAAAGCTTAAGCCTGCAAGCATCATCCTATATAACCATCGCATGACAGCACAAAGTTTGCTTTTGTTTGGAAATGATCCGTTTCAGAGATCTGAGGATTTCAGATTTACCATCATCAACAAAGCTAAAATTTCATTCCTGAATCATTCCCATGTTGATCTCATGCTTGTCTCAGATTAGAAATCCATCCCTGAAGATATTCTCAGGGTTGGATTCAGCTCCAAATACTTACAGTATAGGTTGCGTGAACATCTGTCTAAGCTCCCACTACTTACAGATCTTGTCAATGGATAGAGCTGTTCTAATGCAACTGACTAAGTTTGATCTCTAGTTTTCAGTGTAATGGTTTGACTGCATTTCAGCTACTTCTTCATCGGAGCTAATGGAATTTCAGATACTGAACTGACATGTAGACAACTCTACTGAGGAAATGCAAATTTGAACCCCACTCTTAATGACATCAAAGAAAAGAAATAAAGCAAAATTAAAGCCTGGTTAACACTGTAGGTGAGGTCTACCTGTCTCAGTGTGACACATTTTAGTCAATATATCAATGGTCTCAAGATGAATCAGAGTAAAAAATAGGTTTTGTAATGCCATATTGTTAGGTTTTTTTAACTATCTGTTCATCTATTTAATTTTTTTCTTTGAATTATCTCCAAGAGTGAAAAATCTGTTCAAACAACCAGTACAGTAAGTAGGCAGTGGGATTGCAAGGTGGTGACTGTACAGTTATGAATTCCTAAGTGTTATCTTTAAGGTCATTCCTTTTCTTTTTTTATCATCAGGGGAATACACTCATAAGGGGTTTACATTCACATTAAGATGACAATTTGGCTGTTAACAGGATTAATGGGAAATTCGTGCAATATCATGAATCAGTGAAAATAAGCAAGACCCTAAAAATGGTTTTATTGCAGTAGGCTGGGGGCACAGTGGTGCTATAATGGTAGACAGTGGAATGGGACTGTATAAGAATTCCCTTAATTCCAAGAACAACTTTTTAGTGAGCAATGTGCATAATTTCTGAAGTTAAAGGAAAATTTCCCCCTCTAGAGGCTAATGCAAAGAACTGCTTATATACTTCTAGTTAAGTATTGGCTTTAGCCTTGGGTAGTGAGTGACTGAACCTGGATGCTTCCAAACATACGATCCAGTTCAGTACCAGGAATTATATGCCAGTGTTTGTCAGTGAGCTTACTGTCAAAGCTGTCTCCCATCTTTACTCACTACAGCTGTGCGTCAACTCCACTTTCTCCTGTGTGAGCGGCCTTTTTACTTCTCTTCTTTCAAATTCCCCTTTCACGTGGGGCCAGACTTCACCTTGCTTTTGGTTCAAAGAAAATGTATGGTTTGCTGAATTCATGGTCCATGTGCTCTGCACCTCCACAATGGCTCCAGAGTTCTGCAGTCCAGTCATGGGATTGTAGTGAAAATAGATTGACTTCAAGTGGGGAAGATTAGCAGAGCAGAGGCACTCAGCTTCCATTGGCAATAAATCTGAATCACTTAGAAGCAGGAAGAAAACTTTAAATTTTTTGAAAGAGCATAATTTAGGACCCAGTTAATTTCTCCTAAACTTTATGAGCAGGTACCAGTTCTCAGAGGTGGTTTCATCATCTCACTGACAGCCGCATGGACAGTCTTTAATGCTAAATGACTTAAATGTGTTCCTCACCTTAAATGTTTTCTCTTGTACCTTTAAAATTGTCCCTTCCACTTCTCTGGTGTTGGCACTCTGCCGACACCTGTCAGCGGTGTCACTGCAGAAAGCAGCCGTGCTGCGCGTTGGCATTTTGCTGTAAGCACAGTGCTAAGGGTACCGTGCGAGTGGAAGTCAAAGGTTGTGTGCTGGATTATTGTGCAGTGTCCTTTTTTTTTTTTTTTGAAATAGGAAAAGCAGGGCCCTGGAGGCAAGGCATAGACAGGACTTCATCTTTGCTAATCAGCTCTAAGAAAAAACAATTAGCTTATTGGCATGAAAAGCTTGTGCCATCTCCAATGTCTGTTGCCCTAAGCTAATGAAATCACTGCGGCATACCAGAGATGCAGCTTGCTGAGAAGTACATCCTCTTTCCTTTTCAAAAATCATACCATATAGTATAAGTGGAAGTCAACTTTGTCTTTAAATCGCTGCTTTTTTCTACTTAGATAAATTAATTATAGTATGGATCAGGTAGAGATTGCATGAATGTAATTCATCTCTAATTGCTACTGTGGACATGGCAGCTGTTCTTCCCTAAAAAGGGGCTACAAATGTGTTTCATTTGCTTGTACTTCATTTTGATCTCATATTCCTGCTCTTTGCTTAGGAAGTCTTATTCATGAAAATAAAAGTGAATGCTACAAAATCAGGGCAAATCATAGGATAAATAGAATGGAGGAAAATTGGATTCCACTGACCAAACTTACTTAATTGAAAATTGGTCCAAAAAAACTACAAAGTCCTCTAAACAGTAACAGAAAATGTTGAGTTTTCTCCCGCTTTTTGAATCTAAAGAGAAGTAGAAGCAATCCTATGGAAGAGCCTGAATACCCCTGTTGTTTCAGCCGCAGCAAAGGTTTCATTCCAGTGTAACTGCAGTAACTGCACATATTGAAGTCTAGCAGGGAAATGCTGCACACTGTATTTCTCTTTCTGTGGGAAATTCTACATGTTCTGCCTGTTCTTTGTCTGCTCATATCACTCTTAGTGAAATGCAGTGATGGAATTGGGCCATGTGGATCATGATTTGTGAGTCCAAAACCCCATAACCTTCTTTGGTTTCAGCTAGTAAAGTAGGTCTGATTTTATTTAAAAGTTCACACAGGACATGTGCTGTGGTGACAAACTACCTTGTTTTTGCCAAGTGTAGGTTGACCTGCAAGAAAACAAACACATCCACCATTCATATCTTCATCTTAACATGTAGTGTTACACAGTAGTGCTGCTTTATGCTGAGACAAGAGCCTAACCAATTTATCTGCATTGTTTTCAGAACAGCATTTTTACAGTAATTTTCATCTGCAATTCTCAAACTGTGCGTGCACGCTTGAGAAATAAATCCCACTTTTTTGTTGTTTTTCTTTTAAATCTAAGGCCTTCTAAAGAAGACTTTTTTTCTTCTTGTATTCTTTTTCTTGAATTTGCATAAGGACACTTGCATCAGTAAAATGACACAGAGCAGATGTTCTCAAACACATTAGTGCAGTGGCAGGATGTGCAGCCACAGCATGTGCACAGTGACAGCAGTTTGGGCAATTCAAGTATTACGAGGTTGTTTGGGATGATTCAGATTTGCGTGGTGGATGCATCCAGTCTCACTGCTTGCAGAGAGCGGTCCCTGCACAGCTAGATACTGCCTTTATGCATAATGTGCGTATGGGGGGGCTGAGGAGGGTGTTTATGAGGCCACAACATGATTTTATCTCAGGCTCTAGAAGTAAAAGTGCTGAGATTTGCTCTTCTTCCTGCTGTCGTTTGGGATAAAGTTTGATGTGATAAAGCTCTTGACCCCACATACTTGAGTGTTAAATAATGTGTTGTGCTATAGAATCATAGAATATCTCAAGTTGGAAAGTACCCGTAAAGATCATGAAGTCCAACTCCATGCTCCACACAGGACCAACCCAAAATCAGATCATACGACTGAGAGCATTGTCCAAATGCTTTTTCAGTTCGAGCAGCTAGGTGCCATGACCACTGCCCTGGGCAGCTTGTGCCAGTGCCCAAACACTCTGCCAGTGAAGAGCCTTTTCCTGATATCCCACCTGCATTCACTATCTTGGATTTTGAAAAGCCATTCTCTCTATCACATTTGTCACATCTTAGGTTGTTCTTCCCCATATTCGTTTATAATATTAGTCGTCAGGAAATTTTACTCCTTTGAACAGGTATAAATTATTAAAGCCAAGAACACTTTCCTTCTGCCTTCCAGTACAAGAAGGTATACGTCAAAGGATTCATTGGTAGACACTTCCCCACTGATATTTACAATCAGTAATTGTATTACAGGAAATTTAGGATTTCTGTGGATTCAGTTAGAAACTGAGAACCTGTATCTGTGGATGGTTGCAATTGGGAAAGAATTTTTTTTTAAGATAAATGAATTTAAAAATGCTTCTATAAAATGCCTAGATTGCAAGCAACCTTTTTCTAGGCGGTGTTAACATATATTTACGGTACTCGGTGTCAGCAGGAGTACCCTCAGTTCTCTTTTCCTTTGCACTCATGTTTTTAAAGCAGATAATTCTTTAAAAAAGTCCAAACGAATGAGCACTGGAATAGACAAAATGAGGTCTTATTTTTGACAGTTGAGATAGAAAATCTTCCATTTAAAATGCTATGATTTAAAAAGCATTCTGCAGATTTCTTGTTATTGATCATACGTGCAAACTGAGAACAAATGCTTATACTCAAAGTATAAGCTTCTGAAAGGAGATGCCCATTTAAAAAAGTGTAAAAATGTAAAAAAAACAGTTGTTTGTCTTACAATAGTATAAGAAGCTTCTCATAATACTCAAAACTTTCATCCTTATCTCTGTACAAAACGATGGAGAGGGAGAACTATATAATGCAATGCTGAGTGTAATATCTTTGTTTTTCATATCTTTGATTCAAATTTGATATTAGTAATAATGTCATATTTGGTGCCAGGTTTGTTTTTTGTTTGTTTTTTCATATTAAATTAAAGATGATTTTTTCACTGTTTTAATTTCAGATTTGGATTCTCTAACAGGGCATGCATTTCCAGGTAAAGTGGACAGTTAGATTAGATTTTATTTGTGTGTCTTAAATTGCTTTTTTCAGTTTACTGGGAGGGGGTGGGGTGGGATTAAAATTTAATCCTTGTGATTCTTACAGCATTTTGTTACATGTCAAAGTTGTGTTGTTAGTTATTTTAAATTATAGATAATTGAAGAAGAAATAGCTATTACATGCGCTAGTAGAGAAAAATAGAATTAAAAGCCTGCTTTAAATATTAACTACAGTAACTTTGATATTGAACCAACCAAGGTAGTAAAAGAATGGATCCAAAATATCAAATCCTAATGAATATATTATTTTATTCAGACTGACACGTGATTCTTAGAAGAAAAATAAAAGTCCCCTATAGTGGCTAAGGAAAGTTAAGGTTCCAGAATTGTGACAGCTATCTGTTCTCTTATTACAAATGTATAGGAAATGGGTTTTGAACAATAAGAGAATCATTTTCAGAAGAGAATTAAGAATGAAAGAGGACACAATTATGTCAATTATGTCATTTTTTATGCTGCATAGAAATTAGCTTTAAAAGCAGGCCACTTGATTAATTAAAACCTGTCAATTCTTGCAGCTATAGTATTGTAAAAATTCAAAACTTCTGAGTTGGGGAGTTATTCAGCAGAAATATAAGAGAGGAGAATTTGATGCTCAGTAATAGCGTGAATTTCTGTTTCCCAAGTCAAAGTTTTGGCTCAGTAAGAACATAAATGAGCACTCTGTGATAAGGCAAATCTCTTACATTTTGCAAACATGCAGATGCTTCCTCTAATCAAAATCCTCTCTTGAATTTTTCTTGCAATTAACAGGTCATATAAGCTAAGACACCATTTTCTTTTCCTAACAAAGGTTTTTAAACACAATTTGTGATGGTATTTCTTATTATAAATGTACTTATCTTTGTTATGTAATTGGCTTCTAATTTATCTACTGCGTAATATGGTATTCCACCTTCAATTGTCCTTTAAATCAGTATTCTTTAAAATTCTTGTGACAGTAGCTTCATTTCAGGTTTTCCAAGTGTTTCTCCGTTGCCAGCTTTGGATATACTGTAGGAATTTCAGTAGAAAAAATAATATTAAATAAAAAAAAAGAAAAGATTGGAAGTGCATCATGGAATTTGTTTGCAGTGCGGAGCAGATCTGAGTGTAGTCTGTCAGGGCTATTTATACTCAAGTACACCAATAGTCCAAGCGATGCCTGTTCAAAAAGTCAAACGCTCCAAGTGCAGATTTTGCCATTTTCATCCCAGATGAGGAGACTTACTCTGAGTAGTCTGGTTTGATGTGAGTCAGAATTTTCATGGGATAATGTACTGCTTAACACGGGCATTGTGTATATCTGATTTTCATGATTGCTATCAGATATATGCATGCGTCACCGAGAGGGACATGGAGAGGAGCAGCATCAGTGTATCTTTTTTTTCTCCTCTTTTTTTAAATTGAGTCTGCTTTCTTCCGTTTTTCTTTTTTCTTTTTTCTTTTTCTTTTTCTTTTAACATAAGTATTTTATGGTACTAGATAGCGCTATCATGGTATGTCTGATTCTTAGTTTGAAATATGGCAATCCTAGCATAGCAATCATGACCGATTCTAACAACAGAGCCTTACACTAATGTGAATGCTATAGAATTATGGGAAAGAGAAATCATCTTTATTCTATGTAGAAGATGTCCTGAATTACAGGACAGGTGAATTATATTGCTGTATTGTATTCCAGGTTTAGCTGTGCATAGCTCCATCAAATGGCCCATTGGTTAGCACAGACAGAAAATTCTTTGAATCATACTCATTGTCAAAGGGATGTAGAAGAATAGTATAGATAGCTGTGAAGAACAAAAGCCTGAAAGCATGGGGTTTGGCTTAAATAGATGCTCATTTGGAGACTCACAGAGTGAAGATGCCACTTTGCAACTCACAGAAATCACTAGAAGAGCCATTTCTCATTTTTTGCTTTTTTTTACAGACTTACTCTTTTCACACAGAGCTGTGATGGCAGCAGAATGTCCTGTCTTGTCTTCAACTTTACTAGCATTTAATAATTAAGTCACTATTCTGCTATATCCCAAGTCATGACAGTATTCTGCTATTATATTGAAGGTTTTATCGTTACAGATGTAACTAAATTAAATGCCAAAAGGGATGCTTAGGTGTCTAGTTATAATGGAAATCAGACAACTAAATCCATCCTGACACTCGTGCATAAATAATATAACTAGTTAGGCATGTTAGTTTACAGGAGACAGAAAGAATCAAGGTTCTACTTACGCTTCTTTGATATCAATGAGTTAATTAGATGACATATACCCAGATGATCCTAGTGTATTAATATATGATTTGGATCTCACACTGAACAAACAAAACAAATCCAGTGAGTTTTGTTTATCTCATCTTTACTCCCTTTGAGCCCATCCAGCAAGATTGATTAACAAAACCTCTATGAGTGTGGTGAGCCAATCGTTTTCCATCTGACCCTCTGCCAGTGCTCTGCAGGGGCCAAGCATGTGAAGACTCCTTTCCAGAAATCACATAGCTGCAGTAGTGCAGTGCTGAGGGGAATGAGTGCCAGTCCCTTTGCCGGGCATGCATATCAAACCTGGTTCAGCAGTGACCTAATCGCATAGTTCCCTCTTCAGAAGGGATTTGCATCCACGTGGCTTCAAAGTCAAAGAAAGCAAGCTAACATTAGGATATAAGTACTTTCCCTATCACCTCTGTCCTCAGTATCAACTTTCTCTGTGTTTTCTGTAGATGTGGGAAATCTCTGTTACTTCAGAGACAGACTAGAACATAAATCAAACCAAAATGTATGTTTTTATGTCAAAGGAAAAATAAATTCTTTATAACCCTTGCAGTTAATCAGCTGAAACCCTAAAGTACGAGATTTGATTATAGTCATTGTCTTAATGCAGAGCTGCAAGTGTTATGGGCATGTTGAGAACTTCCAGAAGCTGGATTAAAGCATCTCTTTTACAATGATATCTATTCTCGTCCTAAAGCTCCAAGCAATGGCGAGTCCACCAGCTCCCCTGGTAAGCCGTTCCAATATTTAATTTCCCTTAGCGCTAGGAGATTGAAATGTTGTGGAAAGGTTGCATTTGTCTAATTTCAGTTGCCAGTCTTCCTACTGCTATGCTTTTGTCCAGAAGACTGAAAAGTCTACTTTTCCCAGATATGTTTTCTGTCTATGAAAAACTGATTATTTGCAGTGACCTGTTGAAAAGTCTCTGTGCACAGAAGCTTGTGCACCTTTAATGGCTGTGCCACCTGGCCTGATGAAGTTTCTGACCTGCAGTACTTGCTTCATCCATATCTTTAACCTAGCACAATTTCAACACCCCTACTACAACTAAAAATTTATACGTAGCAATCAAGGCACCTTTCAACTCTTGTTTTGGTAAGTTGGATATGTTGTCCTCTTCAATTCTCACACTGTAAGACTGTTTTTCTGATAGCTGTCATAGGAACTTAATATATTTTTTTAAGCCTATGAAAACTAGAGAGTCTGTTCATGCAGAAATTTTGGAAATGCTGTGTATAGAAGCAGAGTCATTTCTTTTTAAATATAACACCTCCTTCCTCTCTCCCCTTTGTAAGCATTTATGTACAGTTTTGAACTGCCAGATCGGGTTGCAATGGCTATCCGTGTCAAGCAGTCCAAACAGTGATCCCAAAATGTAGCTGATTTACTAGGAATGAATGATTTTCCCATGTCAGATGGAGGAATGAGTCTAACAGCTGAGATCCAAGGTGCGTGGGAATGCTTACTGTTGCAGTACATGAAATCAAACTTTTTTCAATCTGCTGATACCTGTGGGACCACCACCCAGTTTGGGCTGATCATCGTCCTGAAGAGGAAGGAGGAAAAGACAGCATGTATCTCTTGGGAGCAGGTCGAAAAAAATGGCTGAGACTTCATAGCATGTCATACAAAATCTTACCCTAATTTCCACGATCCTGCTAAACAAAATATGGTGCTGTTTACGGTGGCCAAAGGCACAGTAGTGCCTTTCCTGAGTGTTCTTACCAAACTACTCAGGTAATTACGTTCTTTCTTAATCCCATCAATGCTTTCATGGCAGAAACATGAGAGATCTGACCTTCGGGGTTATGTATCTGGATAATAAATGTGCCACAAAAACTGCCAATTGGAGCAGAATCTCTTATGTTATGGGTCTAACCAAAGTCCTTAGTCACCACATTTTCCATGTCTTTTGTTTGCCTGCTCTAAAATACATTTTGGTGGTGACAGCTTGTGCAGACTGTGTCAGTAGTGTGTCCAAAGCAATCATTTGCTTTCTTTAAAACATTTTTTTTCATGAGTACTGAGGAAGAGAAGAGAGACAGTTTAGGGATCCAGTTCTTACTTCAAGAATAAGTTATGTAGTTTGTATTAAAGTCTTTGGATAAGGGCAAAAAGTGGCAAAAAGTTGGAACTGAGGGAACCTTGACTTGCAGGGGAAGGTCATTGAAAGTGGGCTGATCACTCAGGATATGTTTGTGGAAGTACAGTTCTTGTGCTCCTTTTCTGGGCAATAGGCTATTTCCTTAGGTGAGACAGAGAATGGCTCTATCCCCTTGTAGACAGAGGCAGCAATAGCTATTTACCAAATGAATAACGTTTGGGTTTCAGTTCTGTTATTTTTCTCACTCACACTCAGATGTGAAGTCAGGCCCTTGGAACTGAAAATGCTCTGAGGTACTAATTGCTTCACTGAGTTATGTTCCAGTTCATAAGCATCCCTATACCTAACATCTTGTATCAACTCAATAGGTTAAGAACATGCCTCTTAGTAGATTAAGAATAGGCACTCTGTGGAAAGGAAAGTTAATAGTGGTCGTTCTGAATTACGTATGTATTAATTGGGTGTCAGCTGACTTAGGAATCTGCAGTAGGTAGTCAAAATGTGCCTTCTACCTCTGTTTTATTATATTTTAATTCCACTTTAACATGTCTTGAGTGTGTTCTACTTTTCTTATTATCATTTATAACTACACTACCCAAATTCTTCAGTACAATGCATGGACTTTGGTTTCCATTGTGTGTGTTAATGATGAATACTGTTTTGATGCAATTCACCTGAATAAGCTTCAAGTTTTGTGAAATACCTCAGGACCAAAACCATGGCTGGCTATTTATTCTACCAGTTCTTCATTGCAAGCAATGTAATGCAAAATCTCAACTTCCAAATGTTTTTATTTTGTTTTATTTCTGAAAGTCATTTAGTATTCTGGGGAAAATAATGTTGTCTCCAACACTGTTGGTAGACCTAGGGTAGAGCCAAACAGAATTAGCATTCTCAGGTCTTTGCATAGTAGCTGGAGCTATGGTAGGAATTTGGCACATGCAGTCATGTAGAAAGTGTTTACAGAAAGAGGGTCTCAAATGCTAATCGAATGTGAACCATTCTAATCCCTGAGTGTATCTGATCAAGGAAGTTGTTTGGCAACCTGCTCATTTTCCAGAAGTAACACTTTGACCATATAATGAGTATCATTTCACAGGTTAGTTAATTGCCTACTGAACTGTGCACTTTCCTATTCACAGATTTGCCAGGTCTAAAAGTTAAATGGACATCTCATTTGTTATACCAGTTCTGGGGTTTTGTGGCTGAAATCAAAGTTTATCTGAAAGTGTCTGCTCAGCCATATTATTTGTGGTTACTGTAGCATTCAGTTAGAAGTGCAGAAAGTCCTCAGCTTGTTTATCCTTTTTTTCTGCCTTTGCCCAAAGCATGTTTAAGGTTGGGCAGAATATTAATTAAGAATGGTTGTCTTAGCAAATAACACCGAACAGAATTTAGTCCAAGAGTATCAACAACAGAATATCAAAGTTCAACGTTATTTGATTAGAGGTGGCAGATCTTTAAAGAACAAATTTGGAGAAATTATTATTTCAGAGATGCTTTAGGCCAGCTGTCTTCTTGATTTTGCCCAGGGAGTTGTCTGCCCGTGGAATTGAAGGCTGGATGAATGATTTTTTTTTTCCTAACCTTTCCACTGAATTTTGTTGCCACTAGTTTTGATTTGCATCGAGTTCAAAAAGAGCAAAATATTTCAGCTTGAATACATACACATATATATTCATGCTGAATACAATCTTGATTAAAAAGAAATAAAATGAAAGGTCGTAAGCCATAGGGGGATGGAGTATGATGAGTTAGTAAACTAACAAAGAAGTCATCCACAGCTGAGTTCCCTCTGATCTTCCTGATTTGTCAGAATCAGGGGATGGTTTCACAAACAATAAGTCTTCTTTCATCTGTTACATTATATCTCCTAGAGCTCTTATCTGGCCTCATTAACAGAACTAAAGAACAGAACTAAACACTTATGGCCCTTGATTTTCTATTCTCAAGTGAAAATGGTGAGGAGAAGGCTCATATGTACGCTGTCCTTCTGTTGCCTTCAGCCTGGAGTAGGATTTAGCAGTGCGTAGTCCAGCAGGCTGCCAGATGAACCTGCCAGTAGGAAACCAGGCATTCCCTAACAAAAAGGAAGGTTTTGGTAAGTGAATTTGCAGAGGGGAGGGAAATATAAAAGTATATTTCAAATTGATTTAAATTTCTTTGGAGATTTTTCTCTATTTCCAAGCCCCTTCAGTCTTCTAGTCCAAATGAGCTGATGAGTCCCTGCTGGGTAGCTCTGGAGTTGTCCCCTTATGGGCGGTGGGCAGAGGCTTGTAGGTCACGGAGCAATCCTTTCCTGGGGTTGGAGCAGCTGGGCAGTGCACAGCGCTGTGTCACGTCCTGCTCCAGACTGCAGGTTCCTAAGCAGAGATAAAAAATAAAAATTAACAAAAAATGGTTAATTGTGTGGGAACTTGACAGCTGTATAGATTTCATTTCATTACTTAAAGATTGATTTCTGCGTCCTTAGTTTCACCTGTTAAATTTCCTCTTCAATACAGGTAGAAAGGCATGTGAAAAGCACACTAACTTTTCTTAAAGATGAGGTAGTTTCTGAATTAGTAGGAGCTATATACACATCCTTGCAATGCACTTATTTTACTCTTTAGGTTTACTTGAACTTATTTCTTCGGTTCTTCACTGTTTTATATTTTTTGTAAGAACTGTATGAGTAACCACAGCTGTAGATGTACAGGTAACTGCCTACATCTCATTACTTAGCCATTTCTATAACATTCTTCTTTATGAGATCTATACAGTTCTTGATTATATTTAATATCAAGTTAAGGGCTTAATTTTTAGTTGTGCTTTTAATTTATTCTTTTTTAAAATATTTTATTAACGATTGCTTTAAGTGCTCTGGGGTGCTTCATGTTAAGGGTAAAAGATGAATCAGAGTAATTATATACCTCATTCATTACCACCAAACAGAATTAAAAGGAAATAAAATGAAGGAAAAAGGAAGAAAAAATAGATGTGGCTACTAGTTATTGCAGAGCTATATGATGTATCTCTGATTTACAAATACATGAATTCATGACTTGATTCTTTTTTAATTAAACATTTCTTTTTAGAAAGAAAAAACAGAAAGAAAGAAACATAATTACTTGAGAGCTGCAAGGGCAACAGTAATTATGATACTGGGCTTGTCACATTGTCCTGAAGAGTCTATTAAGGCAGAGATTTTTCTAATCTGTCATTCAAGTATTCTTGCTATGTGTTTAGCCTGTGATGCTGCCGGAAATTGTTGTGAACCTATTATGCTGCAGAACATTTTAAATAGCCCCAGCACTTCATAATGTTAAGAGAAACAGGTCAAATGAAGGCTGAAATGTTCAAGTCTCCAAAAAGAAATATATTCGGCATTTAAAACTAATTCCATCGTCTACAAGAAATCACATGAAGAAAGTTATTAAATTGGAATTATAGCCATAGGCAAATCCTTAAGGAGGATAATTTAGATTGTGAATTGAAAAGAGGACAACCATGTTGGCTCAAGGCATAAATTTGACATTAATCTGCCAAAATGTGGAGTTTTTATAGATTCTGACAGATCTGTGAAATACTGTGCATATCTATTGAGCTTTCCATTGTAGTTACTATTAAAAGACGTCTTGTTCCAATTTTGCACTAGGGTCTGCATCTCTGAGAGAAGCAGTTGGCCGTTTTCTCCATCGTGCCCAGGAAGTAAAAATAATTGTCTTAAGACTGAGACAGAAGTCTGGCAATCACAAGTTAAAGCTTGACTTCTTGTGATCCTCGTTTAAAACCTTTCTCCTTTAATTTTCTCATTTTCGTTCCGTTGACAAAACATAGCCTTTTTCACAGCTAAACTGAAAGTAGTTTAGCTTGTAGTTTCTAAACAGCTTGGAAAGTTTCAGGTGGTAGCTGCTGAAAATAGTCAAGTATGAAGCACTGAAATGATGATGTTTCTAATAAACTTCGATTATATACTTTCCAATTCTGCTCCCTAGTGCCATGTTCAGACCATCCTGAAGCAGCTGAAGGTTATACTGAGAGTTCTTTACAAACTAAGCAGCTCATGTCAATACATATTTTTCTACAATATGCATCTATTTTCTTGGGACACTATATGAATCATGGCCATTATGGTCCTCAGTTACCAATTAGTAATGAAGCAAAAACATCTTTATGGATTTTAAAAGAGTAGTTCTATACTGTAGTTCTGAAACGGTTGTGTAAATTGAAATGGTTTTACCCAGATAAATATTAACTCCATATATTTTTAAATATTGTTAATTACATTTTTGTCATTTATTTAAGACCATGAGTTTTTGCATTCTTTTGTAATTATGACTCAGCTGTGAACTACCAAAGCTTTGCCAAGGAAGATAATAATTCATTGCAAGCCAACAAAATCTGAATACGTTTAATGTACTGGATAGACTACCAATCAGGTATTTCATTGCTGTTTAAAGATTTTTAACAAGAATAAGCCATAATACTATATAAACTTCTTCTGAAATGATTAAATAGTACTCAAATGTCATCTGTCACAAATTAACATGATGTTGAATTTAAATTTTACTTTTGACATTTTTTCTGTTTCAGTTAGTGTTTTTCCATATCTTTCTCTACCTAACGTGGTCATGATTCTTATAACCAGAAATGTTAAGTGTGGTAGTGTGAGTCTTATCTATCAAGATCCATGACTTATATGTGGCTGATTTTGATGCAAGCCTAAGTGCTGACAGTTAATATGGAGATGGCATTTTTACAGTCGTGTTCATTACCACTTGATAAATTTTTGCAGAAGTGGGATATTTTGTTTTACTGTTGTTTTACTGTTGGCGTAAATGGTTGTTTACGAGGGTGGATAGTGATAGGACAAGGGGGAATGGTTTTAAACTGAGACAGGGGAGGTTTAGGTTGGATATTAGGAAGAAGTTTTTCACACAGAGG
>PPHD01015146.1:0-16277 GCA_002909625.1 Bambusicola thoracicus | reverse complement strand
TCCAGTCCAGGTAGGATTATTTTCTGTGTGGTGGTTCACACCATGTTGGAAAACCAAACATATTTTTCTGATGGGTGGAACGATGCACTTTCAAATTATTGTTGGTATCTCTACAACTCCTGTGAAAAAAACTTTTATAGCTGAAAGCACATCTCCAGCAGGTTTGGCAAGTCGTACACCTTACTGTTATCCAACTGTTACGTGGAAAGAAATCATACAACCACAGATCATCTAACACTGCATCATCGCCTTGGCTGTACATGCCCCACTTTTCCTGGATCTGCTATAGATGCCTATGGAAAGCAAGGACTACTTTTTTTCCTAATCACTGTAGAAACTCACTCTAAGAGTGAATGCTTGTGCTTTGAAGAACTTGTAGTATATACAAACGAGACAGACAGCAGTTGAACAAATGAAACAGGCAAAATAGTTTTGAAGGTCATTATAGAAGTGTAAGGGTAGAATCATGCAGGTCTTTCTATGAGGCTGTGTTATCTAGACTAGTAATAAAATGTCTCTTGTCTGGAAAGGAGACCAATCATGTCTGAATCTTTTCTAATTTATTTTCTTGTTGATCACAAGTTTGTTCAGTAAAAGCATTAAAACCTATTTAATGATTAATTTAAAGTTTTATTCTTAAATATTAAACCTAACAATTAACATGTCCAAAAGTATTGGTATCTTCTGGGTCTATTCCCACATGTATGGTTATAGTGGTGGAGAGTGCTGTAGAACAGATCACTCTGAGATCTGGGCTTAATGCTGTTTTTGAATTCAGGCTTCCTAATGCTGTTTTTGAATTCAGGCTTCCTAATGCTGCTGGAGAAAGTGCAGAGACAAAAAGATTAATAATAATATATCCTAGAATGGATTTGTCCCACCCAGGAATTTGCCTTCAGCAAATCATCTTCCAAGCAGGATGACTTTCTGAAGAAGCATCACATGGCCCAGAGTTGGTTGAAACTGCTGTTCTTATATGCTTCTTTGCTATTTCAGGCCAACACCATATTTTGGGTCCCTGGAATCTCAGTGGCCTTTGTGACATGCTGTTCATCTACATTTCATGGACAGGTCATCAGCTTTCCAGGGTGTATGGGTATGAAAGTCTGTGTTTTATGTGACCAAGGGTGAAGAGTGGTCCTGTATGCTCTGCAAAGGGACTGTTTTAAGAGAAGTTCCTGACCCCAGGAAGACATGAAGACTGTTCTCTATTTGTGTCCTGGGGATGGAAAGGGAACCAAAGGAAGCTCTGCATTGAGAATATCCATTCTACAATTGTAGTTGAAATAACAAATTAATCCATTTAAAAGTACAGGTAATCTGTAACAATTTTACCATGATACACAGAAATGTATTATTGCTATTAAATTGAATTTTACTATTAAATGAATTTTGCTTTTAAAATATCACATCAGAGAAGACTTTATAACAGAAAAGATAGTCAGTAGCATCAGTTGTCTCAGGGTTATGGGATCTTTAAAGCTGGAGGTTTTTTGAAGAACAGCCTGCACAGATGTCCAGCAGCCTCTTCAATGCTTTTCAGCTGCCGGGGCTCTGAACTGAAATTTTTGTAGTATCTTGTGTATGGGATTTCACAGGATGCCTAGTGTCAGGCCTGGAGCCAGCATAGCAAGAACTTGACTTACGTGGTTTTACAGAGAGCTGCAGAGTTCTGGTTGGAACTGTCCTGCCTTGGTGTAGAAGTTTCCCTTGAAAGCTTCTATTAGGGCTGTCATAGCTAGAGACGATTCTGGCTTCAGAAGGAAAGAGGTTATGCATATGACCCCACCACATCCCATTCTGTGACTCGTGGAAAACAAATAACTCAAAATTTCAGAGAGACTGTTTTCAGATACTACCGGTCTCCAAGACTCCATGCCTGAAAATTTATGGGAATATTTTGGTGATAGGAAATTGTTGCTTGCATTTCTGACACTGTCTTGTTTGTTTGCCTTTTTTGCCTCTTTCAACTGAAATGAGGAAATATCCCTTCCATATGCATGGGGAGGATGGAATTACTCAGAATCGACTTCTTATAACCTTCAGAAAACACTGCCATAATTTCCTACTGGGTGCTTTTAATACTTCCTGCTGCTTTAACCTTTGTTTTCCTGTAGAATTCTGCATTTATGGCATGTTAATTAGGCCTCCTTAATAAACTTGTGAGCACTGTTTTGTATGAGCCAAAGTCTTGAGCACAACCTACATCAACACCTGACAAAGCCTGGAGATCATACATAACCTACATAACAGCTTTTCTGTTACACTTTTGACTAAGATCTCACTCATTTCCTAAGCCTTGACAAGTTAGACAATCTGCCTTCCTGTCATTAGAATCTCATGCCCATTGCCCAACATTATAGTGAGCTATCAAGGGATGAGGTGACTGTAAATTAAACTACATTTCTTGGTACATGCTAGTACCAGCTAAATCTTCTTTATCTCTTAATATAAAAAAAAAAAAAAAAGCCCTGCTGAGTACATGTGCTTGTAAGATTTACAGTGGGGATTAGAATGTGGAAGATAAATTTTCCTTCACATACACATATGCAACCTACTGCCAGGTCAGGATGTATTCTGTCACTTAACACAAGGGAAGACTCTGGCACGAAAACCAGGATGTGTTTTAATCTATTAATCAAAATTGGTGTAAATCTATCTTTAGACCTCGTCCAAGCAAGAATAACTAAAACAAGTTCTTACCTGCTTTATTTCTGTGGGTCTTTTTAATTTTTTATTAAACGTTTGAGACTTGGTTGAGATTTTACTGTTGAATGATAAACGGGGGACCCTCAAATGACATATTTCAGCTCTGTAATGATTATGAGTATTAATTCTAAAATAGCCACAAGAATCTCCACGTCAGTTTTCATTTGTACTGCACATGATTCCAACAACCAGAAAGCATTTTCTGCTACCAAGACTTTAGAAAGATTTAAGAATCTGAATGTGCTAAAATCTGGCCACAACAAAACTTCAATATTGGATACAGGTTCTTGAACTGTAGCAATTATATAATGTGGATGACTGAATTATTGTTATCAGTAAGCACTATTTCTATTTTAGCAATTCAGAGTACTTTTATTACCTTTTACCTAATCTTACAATTGGTTCTGCTTAACAACCCAGTCACCTTGCTACAGTGACTGTAGGAACTTCTTCTTTCATATCTTAGATAATCTTAAAAATTACTTCTCTAAACAAAGACGAGTCCCATTACAAGCATATCTCATTAGTACGTCCTATTTAAAGATCTGGGAAACAGAAAAATAAACACATTTCTGTTCCAACTAATCCACCTGTTCTATTAAGTTCTTCCCCAGTAGTTAAGAACACTGCAACACCAGGAGTTATCAACTGCCTCAAACTTGAAGAAGATAATTTTTTTACCTTGTCCTTTATAGCTGACCTCAGGCTCTGAATCTCCCCACATGACCCTCAAGTAATAATTAGAGCAATTGGTTCCCATCCCTCCGGGATAATTGCTAGCATAAGTTGAGCTGACTTTCCAAATTTTTTCTTTAAAAGTAGGAAAGAAAGAAGGAAAACACTCAATAACTGAGAAGGAAAAGACTGTAGAAGAAAAACACGTAAAAGCAAATGGAAAACGGAAAAACAAGACAAGACAGTTTTCCACATTCCATTCCTGTGATGCTGCCTCACTCATAAGCACCACATATATAACATTCTTTCTTGCAGGCAACAGGCCTCCCTACCCCAGGTGCCATCAGAAATCATGGGAGGGAAAGAAAGGGAAACTCATATCTTAAAAGCAACCCTGTTTTTCATCAAAACATATTGCTTTAAGGCAGCCATCTGACTGGAAAGGGGAAAAAGAATTAAAAGAGTCTAGTTCTTTAAATTTTTATGTAATGCTTAGCCAAAAGAATAACTGAACTGTAATAAGAAGGAACTTAAGTTTACCAAGATAAAGATAAAAAACACTGCAGTGGAATAGTTTGCTAGAGGGGATTAGGTGCAGGTCAGTGTATCTTTCTGTGGTCAGCAGCAACAAAAGCAGAATCAAGTAGAAACTCATGACAAACCTGATGTGAAGGATAGGAATGCTGCATTTAATGATTTTGATTTCAAAACCTGGGTTAGTTCACAGTCACCATAAAGTTGACCATTTCAATATTTTTTTTTTTTTCCTGAAGAAAATAACATACAAGTTGCTATATTTATTTCAAAGCCTTCCACTTAAACAGCATTAAAACATTTCTTTCTGATTTCTTTTTTGTAGTGTGCAACACACATAGTAAATTTTGGAAGTAAACAAATAAGAAACCCTTATATTTGTTCCAAACACACAGAAATATGATAGCTTATAAACAGCTAAAGTGTCTTCCTTTTTTAAAACAACAACAACAACAACAAAAAAAAACAAAAACAGTGAAAGTGAAATACTGGCAAATTTCAAGAAGTTCTCATGGATACAGAAATGTATTCTCCTAGTAAAGCTAAAGCCATCTCTTCTTCAGAGCTTTACTGAGTTTCAATGTAAATATATTTCATAAGTGCACTCAATCTAGCATGAAACAATGAAAACAGTTAATATCCAATATCAAATAATTATTTCAGGCTGTGAAAGGGAAAACGGGCCAATAAAAGAGTCTTGATATGATTTCTTGTCAGTTGTATAACAGTGTAACCCCTCAGCCACTTCTCTCTTTCTTTTTTTTCTATGATGTTCTTGTGTCTTTTATCTCTGTTCCTATATTATTAAGAAAATATCTCAAGAGAAGACTAACATTTCACTATGGTATCATTGTTAAAAAACTGTGCTTTAGAAGTGGAAAAAAAAAACCCCTGTAATTTGGAAAATGATTCAACCTCTGCTTAACTGTTCATCCTTGGGAGACATAATCATGCTACATGTGTAAATGAGTGCTGGTTGCTTGGCTCAGCTGCCCTGCTGAAGGGCTCTGGACAGACAGCCTATGCTCCCCTCTCTTGCCCAGGTGAACATGTAATCAGGTCTCACAGCTTCACTGAATCCATGCCTATATCTCGTGGGTAAACTTAAGCCTGAAAGCGATCATCCATAATCCATAAGAAGCAACAATTAGTAAGCTGGCTACTGAAATCTTGTATACTAAGAATATTTATTGTTTTGAACATACAGTCAGAAATCAGGACACATTGGTGAAGACTGGGTGCATAATATCAGTAATAATTATGTTAACAAAACATTGAGTCTGTGTCCTAAGAAAAGAAGTCAATACAGGCAACGATCAATTACTCAGCTCTCCATATGTGTATGAATTTGGAGCAATCACAAAAAGGAGCAGAGAAACTTTAGCAATATAAAACATAGGATTACTGCAATGCTAAAAAGAAAGAAGGATAAGCAGCACTTAAATCCTCACATAATGCTCTCCTCACATATGGTTAATGCAGTGTGAATTCAAATGAAATACAGAAATCTAAAACAGGGAGAATAGACCATGGCTGACATCAGACACTGCAGGCATATTTATATTTTCTCAGTATTTCCTTAGAGGTCAAGAAGCACAGCTGCCATACATTCAAATGAGGTAATTTCCTTATCCTTGAAGTCAATGTAATGTGTACTTGGTCACTTTAACTAGGTGATGTGATATGCATAGGAAAAGTTGGCTTCATTAATCTGTCAGATAAAAGACCTCATGCACCTTTGAGAATTTGAACCTTTCTCACTATCGGTACAAAATATAAAGAGTAGGACTTTAAATTGGTGCATTAGGATGTTAGTTTATGAATACTCACCAGTCAAGAATCACGCTCCAAAGCAGGATAATGGAAAAACTCACATGGACTACTGTGATACACATCTCTGATCTTCGGAGTAGTCCTTAAGACTCCAGAGAAATCTAAATGAACAGGTTAAATCTATTCAGAACAGATGCAGTGCTCAGGGACATGATTTAAGCAGAGGGTTGTTAGAGTTAGGGTAGCATGGTTAGGTTGCGGTTGGATTTGATGATCTTTAAAGTCTTTTCCAACCTGAGCAATTCTGTGATTCCACGATCCTATGCCAATGATACAGCTAGATGAGACAATGGAAAGACAAGTATGAGGTTAGAAACACTTTCTTTAGATAAAGGTCTAGTCAAGTTTATATAATTCAATTCATTTGTAAAATGTTTTCCATTTGATTATTCTTGCTTACTTCTACTGTACCAGGGTCTGAGGGAAATGCCATGACTGCAGGCAAACCTTGATAAGAATAAACACTGAATCCCCACAAGAAAGTTATTTCATTCTTTTGCAAAGCCAAGTCATTCTCTGAAGGTGCAAAATATGTTGAAAATATAGAAATTGAATGGAGTAATAAGGTGGGTGGTGGCACTGCTAACTGAGGGTGTGTGTGTGTGCATGTCACAAACCTTTGTGAGTATGAAGACTATGTGTGGGAGAACATTGAAGGGATTTGACTTTGTAAGATGGTATCAAACTTTACATCCTTATCATCTTAGGATTCACTGACAAGAGAACTCAGCATTTATTGTTACAAGAAACAGTGTGTACATTTTCAGGATGATGCTGAATTCTCTAAGTTAAACCTGCCTATAAAGCACCAATGCATTAACTGGTAGCACAGCTCTTCGAGAAGGATGCTTTCTGGTGAAATTCAAGGGCAAAACTAGAGACTCAGTTTCTAAGTGTACTGTAGTTCAAAAAAACCTGACATGAGGCAAGCAAACCTATGTAACTGTATAAGACATAAGGATAAGTTTGCTTAGTGAACATTTTTAATAAAATATTGCTTCAAATGAGGGCTGCAAAGCTGAGAATGTGATTGTATTTCCCATCTGCACTTCCCTATGTTGAAGGAGCATGGAGTTTTGCATGCTTAGGGAACAGCGTGGGGAAGTGGAGAATTTCTCAGAGGGAGCGTGTCAAATCTATAACCATACGTAATGTTAACACATGCCTGGGCTCCCACTCCCTTCGTTTTCTCCTCTACATCACCTGCCTGCAGAGTTGAACACCTTGGAGGTGGTGAGACATGACAAAAAAGGACTATTTTTCCAGCTCTGTCAGAATACAGGAGAAGTGTAAATGGGCCAGCTGACATAAGGGATGTTAGGATTTTAGGGTAGGACATATAGTCTTCTGCATTTAATTTCTGCTGTTCTACAACACATCAGCCATGTACAGTACACTGCCAACTACCTTCCCAAGCACAAAGGTTTAAAACACACTGCATATAGATAACCCACTGAAGTTCTCACCCAGCTGATCATAATTTTTGCTGCCTATAAAAAGAATTAGATTCCCGTATTTCACACTTTTTTTTTTTTAAGCAATGACTCAATTTGAAATTGTGGTGACTCCAAATATTGACTCTTCTGACTTCAGTGGTAATTGCAGATGCTCAACATCTTTGAAAACATGGTTAAAAATACTGTAGGTGATTAACTTCCTTAAATCATTATACTGGATCAGGCACTGAGCCTTCTGACCAAAATTTGGGTCTTTGAAGGCAATTGCATGCTTTCAAAGAATGGCCCAAGGCAATTATAGGCAGCATATAATATGTACTGCATTAAGGCCACCTAATCAACATTAGAGATTAGATAAGCTCTGAAGCTGTGAGTTACTATCACTTCAAGAGCCGCATTAGCTGTACAGACTCTAGATTTTTGCCATCCATATAAACATACATTTTCCGTTTAAGTCTTACCACTCATGATCCACAACTATTTACAAACAGTAAGAAGTAGGTCACTCCCACTTCTTCAGATCTTGAAGCTGTAATGAAGTGTAAACATAAATACATTCCTGTTAAGCTGATCATGAGTCAACTTTCATTCTCACACCTGTCTGTGGGATTGAAGCCTGAACAAGGGAACGTATGCAAAACTAGACAAATGGTTGGAAAGGAATGCATTACAAGACCGCTATTAACCTCTCCTTTTTTAATTGCATTCTCCACTTCGTACTCTTTCTTCATGCCATTTCTCCTTTTATAGTTATCTCCCCTATTATGGGTCTTGCTTAACAGCTTTCATTACTGCTTAGAAGCTAATTTTCATTCACTAGCTAATAATTCCTGTTTTCAGTAATATATGTCCAAATAATCACTTTATTTTTAATGAGGTTTTACCATTTCTGGCCCCTCCTTGAACATGGTTTTCTTTGCGCATTTGAAGATTGCAAATAACAATCATTTTTAAGCATGAAGAGAATAAATAATAAAAAAATTGTTTCCCCTTGTAAAAATAAGTTACAATATTTTTTATGACAGTAAACAAAAGTGATCAGAACTCAGAGCTGAAATCTAAAACAGTAAGAAACCTTAGTCCCATTGGAGCCACATTTGCTCATTTTAAGTTCTGATATTAATCTGACCAAACATAGAATCATAGAATGGCTTTGGTTGGAAGGGACCTCAAGGACCATCGAGCTCCAACCCTCCTGCCACAGGCAGAGCTGCCAACCTCTATATCTAACACCAGACCAGGCTATCCAGGCCCCCATCCAACCTGGCCTCAAACATGTCGATCTATTACAGAATTATTCTCTTTAAGCTCCTTTTGTAATTGAAACAGTGAGAAATACAAGTTCTCAAGTTCATTTTGGTTAATCTGGACAAAAAAATTGTTTATCATAAAAAGTTTATTTGCAATACTTACAACCCCTTTAATAGAGTTGTAAAAGATCAATCTCAGTTTTGTCCCTGATTCTCCTGAGGTAGAAGAGGTCTACCAATCGCTTTTGTCTCCCTCTGGTAAGCTTTTAACAAAGCACAGTTTAAAAGGTCCTGAAGAATTACGTACTGTTGCCTTTTCCACCTTCCTTCACAGATGTTTGCTCTAACTGTTCTTGAACTCACCTCCCCTTGATTTTTTCATTTTCCATCAGATTACTTCTAGCTTATATGGCTCATGGTTTCACTTCTTTTCTCATGCAGTAGAAAGTAACTTTAAGCACTGGAAGTCTGCCCACAGTAATGACAGCAGTAAATGCTGTTGTGAGGTTTGAATGTACACAAATCAAAGCTACTCTGATACCTTCTTTCTTGCTCAAAGGTTATAGGTCCAATAATTAGGCCCTTTGAAGAGCACAATGAGATACAGTTTGCATGTCTCAATGACAGTGGTAAGATACAACTATTTTTTGATATGGTATTAACCTTCCAGTGTGTTAAATTATGATTACTATACTCCTGGATGCCTGTAGAATTTTGCTCATGAGGAAATTAGGAAGATTCATCCTTTTAGGACATTCTTAAACACAATTTAAAGAGGAAAATCTGAATGTATAAGCCATTTGATTAAAAGACTTCTTTTCTTGTTTCCAGAAGCTATATGATTATTACTTAAGACTACTAGACAAGTGGGGCAACCTTCTCATAGAAGACAACCCAGGTCATAACAGCATCTGAACACATAGCTGTACCTTATGACTTCAGTAGGAGTTACTCATCTATGTAAATGTTCAGCATATACTTACCCACTCTTCTTGAATATCTACATTTTGCTGAATGAGGGCTTAATTTTAGTAGTGCAGTTCAGGGAAAACAATTACTGTAGGATTAAAGAAAATGAATAGCACTGTTAATACTATTAAAATACAATCATACAAAAGAGAAAAGTGTGATGGTGACTGATCTGTGTATAGTTGAATGCAGTAGAGTCAAGTTAACTGTCTCTATCTGAGTGCTGGCAGTGGGAGCAGTGGGCTCCTCTGAGGCAAGGCCATGGCTGCCCTGTGCCAGACACAAGTGGTTCCAGTTGGCTCCAATAGCCCCAGCACAGGACACAGCTGGGCTCAGCAGCCAAGATGGTAGAATCTCTAGGAAACAGCAGAAAATGCTGAAGAGGCACAAGAAGGAACAGAAAAAGAATGAGAAATGGTAGAGGAAACGCCACAATCAGAGGAGAAAGAGCTGAATGGGAGATGATGCTGCCCATGGGTAAGCCACACTGGAGCAGGGGCACTCCTGTTCCAATGGGACTAAGGTTTCTTACTGTTTTAGATTTCAGCTCTTGAGTTCTGATCACTTTTGTTTACTGTCATAAAGGAAGCAGCAACTCCCAGCCCCAAAACTGTCCCTGTATAACACTCAGGGTAGAACACTCTGCACTGAAGGAGTGAAGTAGAGCATGGGAATGGGAAGATGTTGCTTTCACAGTTTCTTTTTTGTTGTTGTTGGTTTGTTTCCCACTGCAGAAATTAATAGTTACATTTTTACTTTGGCTACAAATTAAGTTATTTTTTTGAAGTCAAGACTATTTCACCACAATATTTGTTAAGCAAACTCCTGCCTTTATCTGACACCAGCTGACATGCGACTCTAAAGGACTTGAGACATGGCTTAGTGATGAGACTCGGCAGGTCAGGCTGATGATTGAACTTGATCGTTAAGATCTATTCCAGCACAGGTCATTCTGTGATTCTGCCTTGACCCACAAACTTTCTCATTCCTTTCTGTCCTGTTTACTTCCCGATCCTGATGTGGGGTTGGGGGACAGTGAACAAGCAGCTGTTTTGGAGTTTGGGTCTTAGCCAATGCTAACCCATTATAGTGAGCTTGGTCTTTTACACTGTGCCCTTTGCAGTTCGAATACCTGAAACACTAACCTAGTTGTTGCATTATTTGATAGTCTTCAATTGCAGAAATTGAAGGAGCAATGTAAAAGAAAAACAACCCAAAAGAAAGAAGAGAGTTAACAATAAAAATAAAGAGGCTGTAACATGATTACTTCTGGGCTCATAGACTGTTTTATGGGAAGATAGAACAACATTGCCTCTGTGGCAGACACTGACTCCAGAAATCTTCACAAATGGCTTCTGGATCTGAGGGGATTGTTCTGGCCAGGGATAAAATGAAATAAGAATAATCTTAATTTATCTTCAGGCAGCTCTTGATATACAGCTTTCAGTTCTTTGAAGTGCCTAAACAAGTTTAATATATTAAGGAAATAGTCTCCAAACAGGCTTTTTTTTCCAGAACAATTATAATTTCATAGATTCAAATTCCTCCTTTTTTATATGTTAAAACAATAAAATTGAGTATATATAAGGTTTTTAAATGGAATCTTTTGGAAATGAAATCAGCCTTATTAAAAAAAAAGTTTGAAATCGACTTAAATGTTTTGAACTTTCTAAAAGCAACATCTTCCAAAATTATGTTAAATAAGTAGAAAAAATTCCCATGAATGTTATTTTTGTGTTACTGCTAAATTGCTTCCAGTACATTAGATTAGTTTCTTGCATAACAACGTATTATTCAGTGCTTGTGCTTTTTCCTCACTCGTATTTCTAACCTTTACTTTTTATTCATTACTGAAGAGAGGGAGTTATATCAGACATTCCCACCTGTGGAGGTAGAAACTTAGATCATCCTAAAATGGAACAAGCTACTGTCCAAAATATTCTGATTGGGTTGTCTACTAGAACTGAGCATGAGATCTCCAAGTACAGCTAAAAGACCTGTTCTACCACAGACAGGCAGCAACTAATTTCTTTGTCAGTGAGTATGGACTAGTTAATGAAAAACAATGATTCACGTTATCTCTACAGACCCTTAACCTCTCTGGCTAGAAAAGACCATAGAATGGCCTGGGTTGAAAAGGACCTCAAAGATTACCTAGTTTCAACCCCCCTGCCATAGGCAGGGTCAGCAACCACTAGACCAGACTGCCAAGAGCCACATCCATCCTGGCCTTGAATGCATTCAGGGGTGGGGCATCTACAACCACGATCATCTGGATTGGGGCTACTGTTTATGAAGGCCATAGAGTTTCTTACAAAACTATAAGATATCTGAATGGTGGGAAGGATCTGTGGTGATCATATCCTTGGTAATTTTGTAATTAAAATATCATAAGTAAATTTTTGATAATGAATGGAGAAACTTTGGTAGTTTGGTCTGGTAGGATGTAAATCACAGAATCACAGGGGTTGGAAGGGACCTCTAGAGGTCATCGAGTCCAACCCCCCTGCCAAAGCAAGTTCCCTATACCAGGTAAATGTACACGCTTAAGGAGCTGATGTTTATTGAAAAGAACTTTACATTCCTGAATGCCCTTCCTTGCTAAATAAATAGTTGAATCAAAGTGTTTTTACTTTAAAAATATATTACTTGAAATTAATCATTCCAAATGGTACTTTTCTGTAACAATTTCATTAAATACTTTAACCTGTAGGAAAATACCTTGTTTCTTTAAATACAGTGCTCAGCCATTTGCTGCACATTTTTCTTTGCAAGTAAAATTCCTTTGCTTTTTTCTCAGACACCTTTTCTCTTCACAAACATCACCGATCAAATCACTTAATCTTTATTGTGTCACAGAGAGCAGAGAGTTCCCTGAGCCTTGTCTCATCAACACACCCCTTGTCCCTGTTTTTTGAACTCTCTTGTTTGTAGACTGAATCCCAGAAATGGCTGCAATCATTTTACAATGTCTACATTCAGGAATTTTATCAGCTAGACCCTTCAATTGTTTTATGTTCATGGTTCTGGAACTGTGGCCTTGAGTGTGTGCATTAGAACAAAGCACTCTGAAAGAGTCAGTTTTTTGTTAATGCTTTCAGCATTTCATTTGAAGTTCCTGGGCTGTGAATTTAAGGGTGGGATACCTTTTCTTTTAAAAGATTCCCATACATTTATTACTTCTAATGCCACATTTTAGTTCACACAAAATTCAAGATAGTCTGTACCTATACAATGTGTAAGTGAATGTAGATTAGAAATACTATGACTCCTCTGAAGCATATATAAGCACTCTTGAAGCCTAAAAGTTAGCTACTAGTTTTCAGTTTGCAGATAAACTGATCTGGAGATACCTCTGGTTTTCCATTTCTGGAGTGATGATCACTAAAGAGTAAGCTCCTGGCTCCCTGCAGGTTAGCCACAAAACACATCCATAACAGTACAGCTGAAGATGTACTAGAAGACCCTCCTTGTCATGTATATTTACAAGGCTCTTCCCTTTCACTGGCCTCCCAGTGAGTGACCTGCTAGAGGACTCTCATATGCTTTGCTTGCAGACTGGGATTTATCTAACAGCATTCATTGCCAGAGAACACATCTCTACTACAGTCATTGAGCAGAAGAAATCCTGGTTCTGGATCTTACTTCATCATTACAGCAGTAAACATAAGAGACTACAAACATCCAGTAAAGCATTTTGAAGCCAGAATCAACTTTCAGTTGGAAGTTATTCTTTTACAGCCCTGTCAACAAAAGAGATAACATTAACTACCCCTTAATCTGTCTGGTGCAGAGTCACCTAGGTTAGCTTAGGTTCCTTTATGAGGAAAAATGAATAAGAAATTGAAGCACTGAAAAAGACATAAAGATTCTACTACATAATGAAAATACTGAATACCATTCATTCCCCTAAATTAAATGAGAACACTGAGTAATGCTACAAGTGTGATAGAAAGTACAATGTGAGAGAAAGCACAGCAATGATATCAGGGTGGCAGAGTCTTAGGCTACAACAAATGAGGACAAAGCCAACTGCAGCAGCCACAGAATCAAAGAAAAATCCGCTTACCTACAGAAGGCCTCAAGTATTCAGGGATCCTCAATGAAATAGCTTTGTCTCCCCTGCCAACCCTTAAATGAGGTCTGGGAAAGGGTGGGTCCTGGCACCACCCCTTCCTGTCACTTAGCACACTGTATGCACCTGAGCTCACCTAGGTTGGCCCTGCCTTCCTACCAGGTGCTCCATCACTGTTTCAGGCTGTGATTTAGCATTTCTGCTACACCCTGCAACTTGTGAATCTTATTTTTATTTAACATTACGGAGATGAGTAAATTGAAGAACTTTGTATTGTCTGTCATTTGGGACATTGTGTTACTCACCACTGAATCGGTGTCTGAACCCTAAAATGTTACTAAGAATACCCCCAAATAATTATGTTCATGGATGAAATGTCATAAGCAAAATGTTTGTGTAGGTTTCTTTTGGTAGAAACATATGCATTCCAGTTCACTGTTGTTGTGCAAAAAGCTGGTAGCAGGGCATCACTTCTGACCACTGCTGAGCAAGGCTAATTTCATACATGCTTGTATGTATGAATTGGTAATGATGAATGACTTATGACGTGCATACTTCAATGTGCATTTTGGCAATTCAAGGGCTATTTTACTCCTTGTTCCTACCGTATTTTGACATATTGGTTTAGTGCATATTTCTGAACATGAAGACTGCTCTGTAAGTAATGCTTGTTCTTTTATGATGTTGGCTCATGACCTCAGGGGTGGATATTGGTGATATGACAGTAGAGGCCGAACCTTCCCAGTAATATTCTGTTATATGTTGCTGTCTGATGGATGGCAGCAGAGGGGCACTCTAACAGAGTGGTTTCTGACATGGAAGTGCACCTGGAGCAAAGGTGTGGAACTGAATTCCTCCATGTGGAAAAGGGGACCCCCACTGACATTCATTAAGTCTTGCTGGGTGTTTATGGAGATGTAGTATGTGGAACTGTAATGCTGAGTCTAGGTTTGCATGTTGTTTTTTTCATAGGACTAGGCAGGGCAAGAGAAGTGGGATGTTATTTTGCTAGTTTAATAATACCACAAGTCAGCAGGGAAGCTGAAGAAGTGTAAAAACATTTGTAACAGTATTGATTGAGCTAAGCCAAGGTAGGTGTAATTTGAGTTGTTCAGATGAAGAAGCAAAACAAAAAGCCTGAAACTTTGCTAAAAACTTAAAACCAAACAAATGGAAACCACTGCTCATCTCGTAAAGTCACTTTGTCATATAAAGGTCTATAACAATTATAAAAGATTAGATGAAATATCCTTGTTCAAACTGAATGCAATTATTTTGTTGGTTGCATCAGAATAAATTAGGAATAACTTCATGGAGGTAAATTCATTTAAACTGGCCAGAGATTTAAACTGGTCCACTAATCACAGTTCTGCTTTGCTCCTTACCACAGCCCATGACTGCTAAATTAAGCAGTGGGAAATAATGTGTGCTGTTTTGCCCACCTAGTCTATGTAAGAATGAACATGCAGTAAAATGAAGTGCTGGCAGTTGGGAGATTTGTTTTATATTCCAAGCTCTACCACAAAGTCCTACCTTCTAACTTGGCATGAGTATTTAACACCCGTGTTCATTGCTTTTTCCTCATCCAGGTTAGTGTCATCTCAGAGGGGTGGTATGAAACCTAATGTTTTAATATTTGCAATTTTTTTTCTTGAAATCCTTTAATAAAAGATTCCAATAAACACAAAACAAGTTTTCTGAAGATTTAGGCTGAGTGCAGGAAAAACTTGATGAAATACAGTTTGTAATCTTTTTTATAGATCTGAGAGATCCCAAAGCTTGTGATACAGAATTACACTTCTGAGGTGAAATTAAAGGTATAAGAACTTTCTTTCTTCCAGAAGCCAGATTTCTCCTCTCTGGTCCCCTTTTACTGAGGTACAGCCTCAAAAGAATACTGGAGGTACGGTCTGTGTCTCAATGCACACTTTCTGAAATGAAACTTTCTGAAAGCCTATATCTGTGAGAAATCAAATGAGATTTGAGAGGCCTGGGGGACAGTTTGAATTAAGCAACAGAAATCTTTTTCCTTCTGTTCTAAACATTTATTCTCTGTACTGCTTGGGGGAATACAAGAGAAAGGGCACACTATGCTACTTGCTGCGTAATGTACAGAAGTTTGATGTGAGAACAGTTTCTCCATCCTAGTTCTAATGAAAAAAGGGGCTATGATGCACTCTTTTAGGAGTGCTCATTGAGAAAGAATTATAGGGTAGATATAACTCTACTCATGTTTATTAAGACTCCCCTTATCTTCACCAAGAGATAGATACAACTGGTCACTCTTTTCTATATTTACATACGGTAAGAGCTTAACTTAACTTCAGAAAATTAAGTTGTTCTGTGCTGTGGCAGAGAGAAAGTTCCTTCAACTTATTTACAGTAACGCTATGTTTCAAAAGAAAATGACAATTTGTATTGTTTTAAAGTATTGTTTGTTGAAATTATATAGAAAGAAAGCACCCGGTATGAAAGGAAGTAGCGTTGTAGTCTAACCAAGCCATCTGCCTGTCTATACCACCTCTTTAAGTATCCTGTTGTTTAGGACATTTGTATCTTGGCACAAGTTCTCATAATACCACCGATTTAATCTCTTTTCCCTGACAAGGGTATCCCCATGCTATATTTGGCACCCTGGCAAGTATCAGTCACCAAGCAGTGAGATAAGGCAGCAGGAGCAGTTCCAGAAAGAAGGCTGTGGGTGTCCCTGATTTGTAACACTCTGATGTTTTATTCTGCAAAAGGTTCTCTATTTCACATAAACATCTTGAAAAT
>PPHD01015145.1:0-16277 GCA_002909625.1 Bambusicola thoracicus | reverse complement strand
TGTTATTTTGTTTGTTTGGGTTCTTTTGTTGTTAGTGTTTTTGTTGTTTTTGGTTTGTTTTTTTTTTAAACCAAAATACAGCTACTGGTAGAGAATTCTTACACTGAAAGGAACACAAGGAAAACACAGCCAGCATCTCTTTCCGCTGACAGATTCTCTTGCCCCACTATCTTTTTGTGTGAAGTGAGCAGCTCAATGCATAAGCACCAAAGCTCCCTGTGAGACGGTGCACCAACAAATGCACGCAGTAATTTTTGTCGTAGCTGTGTTTGTCTGCCTGCCTCACGTGATAAGGTGTGCATGTGCACTCTCATTTTCCTCCTCCTCTTTTTTTTTTTCCAGAAAGTTGTAAACCTAAAGATAGCAGTGCACGCTTTCTGAAAAGTGTGGTTTACGCTGAAATCCTTGGCTTAAAAATATTGCCTGAAGGAGAAAAATCTCTGTAAGCCCCGAGGCTGATGATTTGGCTCATGAACTGGTTGTCATTCCGTGACCATACCGGAGATATTGTGCTGGGGAAAGGAAAGGTGCAAATAAGGAGTGAACAGGACAAGCCTTTCTTTGGCTCTGATCATCCTTCGGTGGTATATGAGCCTTCAGGGGATCACGCGACTGGAATATAGTAAAACAACCCTACAGCTCCCCTAAATCATATCACCTTGTAGAATCAGTGAACTCAATCTCTTGCCTCCCATACATCATCCTTACACCAGACAGATCTTGAATGCAGAGCTGAGTTGAGCTTCTCTCACTGCATCCAGAGCGTGCACCTGAGGTTAATAGCAGATGATCCTAATCACAGCTCCCACAGCCCCAGGCTAGCTGATAACTCTCTATTCTGACTGCTGACCCTGGTAATCTTCTCATTCCTGAGAAGGAGGAGATATTGTGAACCATGGTTTCTTAACAGTTGGGACAAAAATAGTTGTCTTCTCACATAAAAGGTTCAGATAGCAAACTACAGGAGCAGCAGTGATTGAGCAGCCAGCATATGGGGCTGGGAAAGTTTTGCATTGCATATATGGCTGCACCACTGGCCTGCTCTTAGTGACCTTAGGGAAATAGTTATTAAAGGCCTCACAGCTTCTTTCTCCCTCTGGAAGTAAACAATAACAAAACAGAAAACCAACAACAACAAAAAACAGGTAATAACAGGAAGAGACTCTGGACTGATATTGTGAGGCTAAATTATTATTCAGTGTCGTCTAATATGCTTTAATGTTTCCAAAGAAAGGTGGGATGTAGTACATGCAGTTGGGAAGAAAACTTTGCTGAAGCTGCTTCAGCAGTTACACTGCTTCTGCAACAGCCCTTCAGGCTGCACTACCACCGAAGGGCAGTCCCGTGAACTCTCCACTTACACTTTAAAACCTCTACACAGGCAGCAGCAGAGTCACAGATGCAGCTGCAAGAAGAAACCACACACCACAGTCGTGCAGGTGCGTGTGGGCCCCAGTGGGAAAGAATATTAACTATTTCCTGGTAATAGGAACACCGAGGTCCTTCACACTTGTGAAATAATCTCAGCACAGTTCCACGACATGGTCTGTGTGGGAAGCTGCAATCCAACTGATACACACACAACTGCGCTTAACAGATCCTAGCTTATATGACTGCAGACTAAATATTCTGGGTTCTCTTTCAAATCCAACTAACTTTGTGGATTGTATGCCCTGTAGTTTCAGAGTGGTAGGGAAAGCTTCTGTGTTACGATTTCCATCAGTGCTAGTTCAAAGCTTTGTGTTTGGGAGGAATAGCTGATATTTACCAGGGTATTTACAAGATCAGATGCATTTTTTCCTAAGACAATCCTGTTATTTTCATCTGTTCTTGACAGAAATTTGCAGTGGGATCATTCTTTGTGCCCAAAAGGTAGGCAGGAGTTAGAAGAAGAATTCACAATTCATTCTTTAAAAGTTCTGTCTCTTTGGCATAAAATTGTGTGCTACAATTCTCTCTAGTACATTCTTTAATTACAATTACTGTCTGAAATTGAAACTGCATGATTGTTTGCAAAAGCAATGAGAGATGTTTCCCTTCCCTGAAATGACTGAAGCGAGAATCAAGCTTCCCGTATGCATGTGTATGTAAACTATATTTTGAAATCGTTTGCTTTGAGATTACTTCCAGTTATCTGGTGTTCTGAAACATTAACATGCAAATTTAGGCAAAGTTGGATTTTTTTTTAATGCGCTGATTATCTGTGAACCTGGTAGGATCCGCTGAGCTGAAGCTGCCGCAGAAGATAATGATGTTCTGCTGAAACACAGCAACGCTTCACAGAGCCCTGATGATGATAATGCATTGAAATAACAACATGTGGCATGGCAATCCACCCACATATCATAATGCATCACACCAGAAATGTCACGATGTGCTGATGGTTAAGTTTCTCTTCTGAAATCACAAAGCTTTCAGTCCCTGCTGCACCGCTCACAACAAACGGGGCTGTTTTGTTTCACGTCTTTGGCTGGTTTCAGCTGTACCCAGCATCCTTCTTACTTGAGGTGGTGCTCCTTAAGCATCTTAAAAATGAAATTCAGAAAAATATTTACCTTTCCAAGTTTCTGTTCTAACAGAACCCCTCCTTAACAGTAGGAGGTCGTAAAACTGGGCAGAAAACCTAATAAGAAAGAAGTATGGCACCTGATTTTCATCCTTCTTGCTTTCAGGCAGAGGAGAAACTAGCCTCTGTTTTTCAATTCTGCTGGAAATATAACTTCAGTTACTTTTCCAAATGTCTTTGAACTTGCACATTTAAAAACTCAGATTTGGCAAAAGTTTCAGCAAAGGTTTAGAGTAGCACCTGGTTGGAATGACAGCAAAAGCTGAACTTCATCTTTCCCTTATGTCGTGATAGCAGAATAGCTATGAGACAATTCAGTTGCAATAACTTACCAACATACCTTCAGGAGTTTCTGCTTTTCTTACCACTGATCGAACTAAAGCAAAAATGAAAAAAATTTAGGAAATATTGCCTGCATGAATCGGGCTAAGCCCAAATAATGCCTGTCTGTCTATATTTAGGTTAGGAGCTGACAGAGCTGTGGTGCCTGCACCCTAAATTGCAATTCTGAGAACTTAGCTGCTGCTTAACTCTGCAAATACCTGTGTTCAATAGGTACTTCAGCTCTTAACATAAAAAAATCCTATTTAAGCACTCTTAAAATTCTATTAGTACATGTGCTTACCAGCACTTCAGTGTTTGCAGGTCAGACAAGTGTGACTTCTATCCCACATCAGAAGTCAATAGAGATCTGGAAACTAAAGTGATGTCCTCTCTGCCCTTCCCTCCTTTTTCTTCTTGGATTCCACACGATATCGATGATCCCTGCTGCTTTTTTCTTCTTCCCCCAAAGTGACAGTGATGACAGTAGTTCGGATCATGTGTTTTTACACAACAGCTTGGTGGTTGCAGCAGTCTTCCCAGGATATACAGTAGAAATCTCAAAGTAAGTGACAATCTTAACATGATTAAGTTCATTAAGATTTCTTCCATCCTTATCAAGAACAGCGCTGTCCTGCTCTTGTTTCATATCCCCAAATTACTGGGGAGACAGACTTAATTCCCTTCTGAAGAGCTTGAAATTCACATTTTCCAGCTCTCTGCAATGTGTTCTAATGATTAGAGAAGAGGCTGTGGTAGGACATATCTCCCTGTGTAGGTCTTCCAGCAGGCAAGACAACAGAATTTGCTGTGTTACAAGAGTTGCCATGGCTATGATCTCTACTGGTGAGGGCACTTGCTTAGCTGAAGCCTCCGCTTCCTCACCGTGCCTGAGGCCTGTTATTGGTATAAACAGTTACCGCATGAAGAGCAGCCCTGAAATCAGCATATGGAGCCCAGTGGGTCCCTAACCATGTGAGTGCAGACTAAACAGTTACCTACTTTTCCTCCGGTCCAACTCCTTTCTAATGCTTTCCTGAAGTTGTCATCTCAACAAGAGGGGCTGGAAGTACTTAAGTACCCTGAAACCTCTTGTCTAGTGGCCAGAGCACTCTCTAAGCACCTGTGAAGTAACTGATGAGGTGGAGGTGTAAGTAAAGGGCAATAGCAGGTACACGTCACACTTCTGGCTAACTGCACCTGCTAATACATAATGCACTCATGAATTATGTGACAGTGGCCGTGTAACTGTGCACTGCATGTTTCCCTTTGTGTTTAGCTCAGACGTGTGCCTGGCCCTGCCTCCTAAGAGGTCTGAACCTCCTCAGGGTTCTGGCTTCTCCCCCGTGGGACTGAAAATAAGGTGTCATGGAGCCTGGCCCCACAGTGCATGAGTTCCTCCTCCGCACCCAGCAGAGCCACCACTTCCTCCAACGCGGCTGGTACACACACATGAAAGTAGATGTGACTCAGTGCAGAGGCTTCTTAGGGAAAGGGCTCAGGAACTTCCTGCACAGACACAGGCTGTGCCTCCCCTTTGTAAGCACTCACAGGGGAAATGGAAGAAGAGAAACGCTGAGGGTGGGAAATAAGACTGTGTTTTCATTTCCTCTTTCTTGTTTGTTACTTGGTCCTTCTCTAGTAAAAGAAAAAAAATACAACAACAAAACCCAGCTGCACCTGTTTTTTTTACAAAATGTTCTCGTGCACTCGTTCACCTCTTGGTAGCACCGAACTCCAGAAAATACGGCGCACTCTCTCTTTAAGAAAGCCTGCTCTCTGCCCAGCTGTTGACTTGCCTGAAGGTGAGACCTCTACTTAAATTCATGGCTCCAGCTGTCAAAAGCAAAGAAAAGCAGCTTTTCCTTGGCGGCTCTCTGCTTTGGGTAGAATTTGACATCTTCCTCAGTCAGCAGAATTTAATCAGCATCGAGTGCCCACAGCCTCCCAGCTCCACCACAAGCCGGCTGGGGGGAGAGCCAGACCTGGGGAGGAGAAGGGGGAGAGTTCGCAACCGGCAGGCACAAACAGACACAGACACAATCACCGGCCCCTGCGAGAAATCCAAAGCTTGTCACTGTCTGGGGAGAGCCTCATTATACCCTTTGACTTAAGAATTGCTGTTATCATTCAGTAACCTTAGCCGGCTTAGGCTTTGCTGTGTCCTCCTGAGAAGCTGTGAGCAGGTAAATGGAGTGAGTTACTGACAGCTGACAATAGTACTGATTTCCAAAAGAAAGCCGATGAAATGGGCTCTGGGATACTGTTTCCCAGACTTGGGAGTAAGTAAAGCCAACAGCTCCAGCGACTGGTATGCTTTGCTTGCCGTTCTTCTAGCAAGAAGAATGCCTGCAGTGATGTTTGCATGGATATCTGCAACCTAAATGATTTAGTTAATAGCAAAACTGCTTTCCTGAGCATCTAGCCTAGCCCAGAATCTAAGCCTCATGTGGTCAGATCGGACTGGCATAGCAGACCTAGGTACACATGGACTTAAGTATGGATCTGCTACAGCGAGATGGTGTTTGCTTTTCCTCAGTCCTACCACCACTTCCTGCAGCCAAGCCCCAAAGTCCCATGAGGATAAACGAGATGCGAATAAGGCAGCCTGGAACCTGGCAGTGCCATACTTGGCAGTGCAGGGTCTGGCTCTGTCCCCCATGTTGGGGGCTGTCCTGACTGCTTCCCTCCCTGAGGAGCCAGCACGTGTGCAGGGTGCTTTCTGAAGGAGACTTGTGGTAGTGCTCACCTGTTCAAAATAATCTGCTTACAGTAAATATTGTCTGTATGTATGTTTTGAACACACAGACTCCGGACCTTCCTATACATGCAGTTCATTTCTAGCACCTGCAGCTGTTACCCATTTCCTGACAATATCATCGTGCCCATTGAGGAGAGGAAGGACACATTGGGTTGTTTTTTTTTTAGTGTTTACCTCTTCCACCCGTTTGATATTAGCCTGCATAATGGCACACAGTGACTGGTAGGAGCAAACAGGAAATGAAGCAATGCCCGAGGTAAGGCGGGTAGCATGCAGCACAGCAGGGAGGAAACAAGTGTGTATCTGGGAGGGAGGGGGGGGTACTAACTAGCAGATATCCACATGTCCTCAAGCAGGACCAGGTTAGTTTTCCCCAGACACAGACCAGGAATCATTAAAACACTGAATGCACCCACCTCTTAGAGGAAGAAGAGGGGTGAGATAGCAGGAGATGCTTAGAGTGGGAGAGGCGCTGTGGTTAAGGCAGGAGTGCAGGTAAAGGCTTGCTGCTTGGGGCTGGGGATTGATCACAGGTGTATTGCAGCCCAGGAGCTTGACAGTGATCAATGTAGAGCTCAGGCTGTGAACTGTATACTATTGCAGCCTGTAGCCATAGAATGTGGTGAGGTGGTTTTTTTTTCAACTTCCCCCCCCGTTCCTTTGTATTTGGGGAATGAACTTCATAAAACCTGCATTCATCGTTTCTGCTCAGCCACATGACAAATTCCTACTGAACTGTGTCCTGGAGGGGTGATGCAGCCATAAAAACAAGATTTCTCCTGCGTCAGTCATTAACAACACTGCATTTCTCCTCTCCTGGTGTTGGGGGAGGGCACTGGGAACAGTCAAGGAAGCAAATCCCACTGGGGATACTATTTCAGTATGAAAGAGACTGTGAACCTGCCTCGTTTACATACAGAATTTATCACCAAACGTCCTACTGAAGGACATACTTTTATTCTAATATTGCTTATTTTTCTCAACATTCACCTTAAAAAAGAAGAAGAAAAGGTGTTTTTAAAATGACCATCTTGCTTTGCTTCTCAAACTTCTATATTTAAAATTTTACAGAGTTAAAAGGTACAGTGCTAATCTCATATAGCATCTGGAGCCACCTCTTCTCAAATGATATCCCCCTTATATGAGCAGCTAACCGAAGACATCTGTTGGCTGCAATTATCTGAATGGCGCATGTTTGCTTTAGATGGATTGTTTTCTATGTTACAGACGGATAACATGGCCAATTATGTTTTGCTGTCAGTGTTGTTATTTGTGAAGATGGTTCTCCATTGTCAGCTGAGTTCAGCGAGTGGTCAGATTTCTAGTGGAATGCCCTTTTTGATTAATGAAGTAGGTGTGCATACTTAATTATTTCAATAATTCTTTCTGGCCTCTTGTATCTAGAAGGGGTAAGGCCCACACTCGTGTATGGAGCCTCAGCTTTTGTTCACTACAGCATAGTTTCATGGCAGGAGGTGAACTTGGTTACAAGTTTTATATCCGTAGGATTACCTGCTATGTGGTACGCTGCCTGTGGGACATGAGCCATTTAATAATGTTGGATTAAAGAATAGATGGAAATGACTGAAATGTGTTCTCTTTCAGATCTAGTCAGAAACGTGTTGCTAAAAGTTCTGAAATTTTCATTAAATCTTGTGACAGAAAGTTTCACTGACCGCTTTATAAAGTACTGGGGAAAGCGCTTTCAGCAAACGTCAGCAAAAGGCTTTTCTCTACCAACTCCATTTTATCTGTTTTCTAAAAAAAGGACCCATAGACTGACACAGCCAAGTTGCTGTGGCTTACTAAAATACCAGTGTTAGCTGAACCCTGGTAATTGCACACACACGCGCTTTCAGATGGGGCAAACACAAGATAAATGAAATTAGCTTTCCTCTAGGGCCCGCGCTAAGGCATTTCACCTCACAGCGGGAGGCGGGATGGTGGCCAGGCCGTGCTGAGGGAGCCCGGAGCCGCCTCAGTGTGCTGCGAAGCCCTGGCCCTTCCGAACAAGAACAGCTCTGCTCGTGCCTGACCCGGTGAGCACAGGGGGAAGGCGTATTAACAGTGTTATTTCATTTGCATTGCTGTGATACTTAGGAGCTCCGGTTTGGATTAGGATTCTGTTGTGCTAGGCCCTGTGTAAACACACATGAAAGTGTGACGCTGTCCTCCTGAGCTGCATGCCTTGTACAAACACATGCAGGAGTCGGGTACAGTTTCACACTGAGGTTGTGCTTTGTCCTCCTCAGCACCTTGTGCTGTGCCAAGCGTGTTTTCAGCTCTTCCGAATCACCCTTGTTTAACAGCCCACACCTCAGCATGTTCTTTGCTGAATTGGTCATTGGGCAAGTTCACGTGTTTGAATAGCATGCAGTAGGTGACCCAGAAGGATACTTGAGGCCATGATGGGATGGACCATGTGGGTTTACTTTATGGGCAGCTACAAGAAGGCCCCACACATTGCAGTTTTGGGTGGGAAGAACTTGGGCTGGCTGAGCATTGAAACTGAGAGCCTAGCACAGGCCGCCTTGTGCCAGCCACCCTGGGGTGAAGAAGAGGCAGATCCGTGTGGGCACCACAAGGCTTGTGGGGTGCTGTGTGGTCCGTGCAGAGCTGCTGAGCTGTCTGAAGGGCATCAGGGCAGTTTGTCTTATGGCAGCATCACCCCTCCAACTCTGAGAGAGCCCAGCACCCAGCACTAACAAAACTCTTTGGGTGCCTCTGAGAAGGAGCAGAGAAACATTTATTTTTTCTTTCTGTGAAACATTTACACATTTTCCCCGAAGGCTGTAATGAAACTTCTGGCTTTAGCAGAAGAAATTCCACCATATTCCCTAAAATTTGGAAAAATAAAGATGAGTCATAAGCAATTTCTGTGTTCTGAAGCAGAGATCCTTACCTTACCCCAAGTATGAATGGCAGGGTCACCCCTGAGAAAGAAGTGTCTAAAAAGCTGTTTGGATGATACGCTGTGTCTGGTGGCCTGTGGTGAGAGTCTGAACAGTGCTTGGGATTTCCTAAGAGTAAGAAAAGAGCTCTGTGTGCAGCGGCCACCTGTTAATTTGTTCCCTTTCTCTCAGCATTAAAGATCTGACTACATTGCTCCTCCAAAAATCGTTTGGAAAAACTGCATTTCTTTTTATAGTCGATAACTTCAGCTGTGTTCAAGACTTCCCCTATTTGAAGACAGAGCTTGCTGGTATGGCTGCAACATGATTCACACACATGTTGTGTAGTTGCATGCTGTGCTGCTTGCAGCTGAGGAGCTTTGTGGGTTATGCAAGTGATGTGGGCAGATTGAAACAGGGAAAGCGTCTACGTATCAAAAGATGTAAGAATTCTCAAAAACTATATAAACCTAATAAACAAGTCTCATGAGCTGTTGTTCAAGGTGGTTTGGTTTTGTTTGGAAGTAAAGATGCAATGTAGTCAAGGCATTGCATCAAGGTGGGGTGTGAAACTTATGCCATCCAGCTAATCTTGCAGCAGAAGAGAAGCGTCTGGCCCTTGTTTTAATGTATTTCTCTTTGGCTCACTTGTGTGATCAGTCACTCTGTATTAAAAATACATGTTTTTACTACTGTAGACAAAATGCATAAACATTTGACCCCTGGAAATTTGATATATAGCTGAAGACAGTCTTTGAAAATCCTGGAGTGTGTATGTATTATAAATTCTTCCTTTCTCACAGGACCAGTGCAGTAGAAAAAAGGATAATCGGTTGTGTCTTCTGGTCTTCTCTCTCCTCCCCCCCTTCACCTCCTCCGTGCTCCCCTCCTTTCTGCCGTGGGATGTGCCAGCACTTGTCTTGGCAAAAGCCAGCCTTGGATATCAAAGTGAAGAAACCTCCAGTATGTCTGTGACTGACTCAGCCTTCAACAGGGCTCCTCTGCTCCCGCCCCAGCACACACCGAGAGAGGAGCATGCCTCAGTATGCGCCAGGGAGGCACTACAGAGGGGCATCCATACGGCGAACATGTAATTCATGCCCTCATAAATTGGGGCCACGTCAGAAGTAAAATGTGAAGTGCGTGTACATGCATGTACCTCACAGGCAGATCATTACATGTGCCAGACACTACCTAAAAATAACAAGGCATTGCCACCCTGAATGGTTCTGGTCATGTTTTCAATGGAGAAGTTCAAGTAAGGAGTGCTTTGCTGGCAGTCTTGGGGACCAGCATGCTTTTTCTGTAATCAGGACAGGTAAAATCAGCTGATCACGGCGTAATTTTCACCCAACACCCACTACTAAATGCACTAAGCTATTGGCTTGTTCGTTCTCTCTATCTACTCAATCTTCGGCCTTTTTAGAAAGATTGCCAGCAAAATTATCTTTTGGCAGCGGTGATGCCATGATACAGTTTATTTTCCAAAGTAGCTACCAACCAGCAGTCACATGGTAAAGCACGAGTTCTCCTTCAGTCCCCCTCAGCCTCGTTTGGATCTCAACCAAGTTGATGAAAAATTCAGCTCTCCTCCCAGGACCTAACAGGGTGTCAATCAGTGTCCTGATCATCACAGCTAAATCACACAGAGTAAACACACATGCTGTTCTTAGTTCATAAGCATCTATAAAGTCCACATTAAGAACCTGGGATGGAAAGTGGCCTACCGGGTTTTCCACATCAGAAGGCAGTGCCAATTAATTGTGAAGTGCCATTCTGAGCTTGTTTTCTGCTTTGCCATTAATAAATCTAGTAGAAAGTTTTAATACAAGCTTATTCCCCCAAGTCATTATTTCATATCACTTTGTTCTTGTTTTAAGGTCATGCTTCAGTTTAAGTGGTTGTTTTTGTGTTCTTTGTGTTTTTTCCTCAAACATATTTAAAGACTACCATCAGTGCTCACCTGTTCTCATTGGTTTGTTGCTATATAAGTCAGAGCTTTTCTATAGTATTCTAAGACAGATTCTTCATTTCCCTGATCATTTTTTTGGTCTGAATTATTGCAAATAGGGGCAACAACAGTATATGCTGTTCTGAATTAGATTTTGGTACTGCTTTACATAATGGCAGTAATGCTTTTCTAATCGTCCAGAATATCTTGTCTAAAACATCATGTCATTGCATTTACCTTTCCCATGGCTGGCTTGGTTACCTGCCGTGGGTAAGTACATCTTGATCTTTCTTTACCACTGTCTTCCACATGTGTTCCTGTCTTTGCAGCAGGACCTCCTATTATCTAGGTGTATGACCTTCTGCACTATGAATTTCACAGATTTTTTCCTGATATTATGCTCATCTTCTCTCTTGATGAGACATCTCAGCTTCATGTCTTCATTACATTTCATTAGCACAGTCTAACTTTCTTTAAACCTTCATCAGCCCTGCTTAAGATAAAGGATTAAAAAAAGTCTCCCTAACTTTTGTTCCTGGTGGGAACCTCGTTCTTTAAGTCACAACAAAAATTTTATGTTGAAACTCTTTTTCATCAATGATAGAAGCTACAGATCTGCCTTGCCTGTCCATAACTGCTGTGTGTTTTTCTCCAGAGCCAGAAAGGCAAGATCAAAGCAGGCTTCTGATTCAGACAGCACAGGAGCATGCTGTGATGCCACTGCCCTCGAGCAGAGCCAGGGGCAGGATAACTGGATGTACCTGGCCAAACAGCTGACATACATACTAAGAAGGACAGAAAAAGATTTCTGGTACTTGTCCCTTCATCCCAAATGTGCTTTGTCCTGGGGGAATCCAGGAGCCATCATGGAGGGAAGTTTTACTGGAGTTCAGCAGTTTCTAGTTATGCCATTTACTGCAAAAGGGTTGGCACAGAAGCAGCAGCTAGAAAAACCACCCATCTGCAGTTTGTGTAGCAGTACATTATCTGGTCAGCTCCAAGGGGGAAGTCTCGGGGCTTTGAGAGCAGCCTTTCAAAACATTTAGAACAAACCCTAGGCATTTGTAAAAACCACAGAGTGTACAGTTAATACACCCAGATGTGCTGTCAGCCCCACAGCACTGCACCAGAGTGGATGGAGTGTGTAAATCTTGGAAAGGTTAAAGCTGAGGGAACAGCGATACACATAAAGACTTGCGTTCCTTCCAAAAAGAGGAGGGGGGCAAGGTGCTATCATTCAACATTAATCACTTACATCTCCAACCTGCCTAAATCCTCTGAAAAGAACCAGCAAAGAAAACACCAGCTGCTGTAGCTCCTACTCTTTCCTCAGTACCCTCCAGTCTCCCTCCCTCCTCCCTGCCTTCTCCAGACTGTTTATTTTTACTGCTCGTGAATAGCCAGGAACTTGCTCCCTGCAACAGGATCAGCTGAGAACAAGCTGCACTCTGTGCCTTCCCTGAAATCCTGGTTTTGTCCAGCAGCTCCCAATCAGCAGCAAAACAGTGGAGTAAAGGAGAGAAAGTAACACACGTCTTCTTTCTCACCCGGAGAGATGGGACTTTCATTCCGCGTGCAGTGGGACTTCCCCAACTCACTCTCTGTCAGCTTTCACTAGAGATTTTAAGCGTGCTTGGTTTATGAAAGAACGCTGTCATCACTTAAACTGTGAGTGTTTTGGGAAAGCAACCATTGTTTTATAGAGGTGTGCCTCACTCCCACAATATCCCTGACTGACTGCACACTAACCAAAATAGCACAACAGCTCTCCCACCGGCAATGGCTGTTTCTTCTCAGGTTCCTCCAGTGCAAGAACAATTCTGTCTTGAATAGCAGAAGGACTCTCCCAAAGCTGGCAGTCACACCACAACTCAGGTCCTAGTGTCAGAGAAACTGCTGCTTCACATGGTGAAATCCTCCTGGGTGACAGCCAGGCACACGTGACAAAAGGGATAGTGAAGAACAGCAATTAGGAACAGAGAAGTGAATGATGAGGAGGAACGGGAGAGGGGAAAGGAAGGCAAAGAAATGGAAGGCAAAGTAATGGAAGGCAGAAAGAAATTTAAATAATCCTCAAAAAAAAACCAAAACAACCATGTATGTGGGATAAGAGGAAAATAAAAGGGTGAATGTGATCAGATCATTCATGGAAGGAGCACCTTGTTCAGCTAGGTGGTAAAAGCACCTTCTCTCTGGTGCCTGTCTGAAGCTACCTCCTGTAGCCTGAGCACGTGACAGCCAACGCTTGTCCTGTGCTGCAGCCACATCTCTAGGAGGATCACACTGTCCATCCTCAAGAAGCAAGATTTTGGGGAAGCCATGTTTGGAATCTGGTCATCTGCAAAGCGAGGAATTTCTTATTTACAGATACACAAAAACTCTGTGTTTGGACAGTCCAAAGGCCACCCTGACGTTTATCATCCAGCAAACCAGTTGTCACTGGATTCATATCCAGTGCTTCAACTCACATGCCACTGACAGGCATGAAATACTACGCCTGTCGCCACAGCGAATGGAGAAGCACTTGACTTCTGGAGAGGCGCATGTCCCGCGGCCCCAGCTGCAGCTTGCACTGGGAGGCTGCCTCACCACTGCTGCATGCCTGGTGCAGAACTGCTAATCGCTTTCACATTGAAGCAGCTATTTGCTGCCAGGACTTCTCTGCCAAAAGATAACTGTATAATACTGATAATCAGGCACCCTGTGAAGATAAAATGCCTGTTACTTGCCTCTAAATGAAGAGGATGACAGGATCCTTATTACGGCAAACAGTTCATGCTAGGGAAAAAGCTGAGCCTTTTATTGAAAAGTAGCAGAAGAATCTTATCTTGGCCTAGAAGTGCAGAAAGTGCAATTAATTAATTTGTTTCTGAAATCTGAGCTCTAGACACAATAGATAGCAATGAGTTATATATTGTAATTGCATGAAGGAGAAATCTATACTACAGCTTGTAGTTGAGTGCATAATGAGGAGTGAAAGATTGATGTTAAATGCGATCAGATGACTAATACACCAGTAACAACCAAACTGGTTGGGCAAGAGCAACAGGCACCTGAAATAGCAACTGATATCTTGAGAAATAATGGTGCTGTTCTCTATCTTGATTATCTTGATTATCTTCCTTTAGCCAGGTAACTAACTTGTCCTAACAGCAGTGGCGCAACACAATATTCAGGACAGCAAGGACAGCTCCATGTGTAGCTGCTGCCATGCCCTTGAATTGCTCACTACTCTTGATCCTCCCTCAAAAGCACTACCAGATGCTTCCAGGAAGCACACCATAGGTAAGGACAGACAAACACAAATGACAGGCAATGGCTGCCTTCTGAGAGACTTGTTCTAGTGATACTCTTCCATCTTGCCTAGAAAAAAATGAAGAAGAAAAACATGAAAGTTAGAAGAAAGCATACCTTGAATACAAAACAGTGCTAGTTAAAACTTTAGCACAGATGAAGCGAGGATTTTGGAATAGACTTTATCTTTGTTCCCCGTAAGGACTGAGAGCATTTTTCCTCCAATGGAATTCTAGCTCTTATGTTCAGGTGATGATAAAATACTGTTTGGTCATTGTAAGGTTTAAGCATGGTAGGCTTCCTACATTAGTATGTCTCACTGACTGAGCCCTATGAAAAAAAAAAGAAAAAAAAACCCACAATGTTCTTGGCAGTTCAAATCCTGGAAATGTTCCTACTCTTTGCTGGTATTGTAACCCAATCGATTTTTTTTCTGGGAAAACAAAAAATGAGAATCAAAAACAAAAACAAAAGGAAAAGAGAAAAAGGAAAAGAAACAAAATCCTCTGATGTGGAGGCTTCTGGCGCACAGTTCTGTAAACCCACTGCACTACCTGAATGCCATATCATCAAACAATGCCACTCCTGAGCTTTGAAAGCTGTAGGACTTGTCACAGGTTTTTAAGGCTGTGGGCAATAACAAAGGGATTGCATTTACAATACCCGCATTCCTTCTGAGAATTTCCTTGGCAGGGTTGCATTTAAGAATATGTGACTGGTGATGGCTGGGCTACCTGCTACTGCAAGCAGGGATGACTCACTTGGTATTTCTATAGCCTGAGTGCTAACAAAGAGCCTACTACTTCTAATCTCCCTGGGGCTCCTGTCTGCCGCTCAGTGTGTGTCTGAAGACAACATGTATTCATGAAAACAGGGGGATGCTGAAATAAAGGGGAAAGGATAGCAACAAACTCAAATTACTGTTTTCATACCTGTGTTTCCTGTTTTTGAGTAACTCCAGTTGTAGTTACAATGCTTACTTTAATCCACTTTACAGAGCTACACTCTGCAACCCTTAATCACAGGAGATTCTTGTGAGAAATAAGGCCACTAAGTGAGGTAAGATTTGGGTATTGACAGGGATCACGATAGCCAAGCTCCAGCATGGTAGGAAGGGATACTGTCTAAGAATGGAGATAGGAGGAGGAGAGCAGGAGAGCAAAGGAATGTTGTGAACTGATAAAAGTGGATTAGGGATTTGGCACTGAGCAGACTATTAGAGAAGGATGGCACTGAGACAGGCAGAGTGAAGGATCTCTGTTAGAGCAGCTCCTACTCAAATGAATGGGCCACTACTGAAAATCATTATGCCAAGACAGAATTAAAACCATCTACTAGGAAGGACAATACACTTTGAGTGTTGTAAGAAAGCATGAGTGACTCTTGCTGACAGTGATGTTCCAGAAGTGCTGCATGTGGATCGCATTTTCTCTCTCATGGGAGGCAGGAGGAAGGACAAAAGCTAGCAATATTCAGTCTGCTATTTCAGACCAGCTGGCAAGCTTTCCAGGCTGCCTGTATGGCAGAAATGCCTTCCAGTGCTCACTCCCTTAGGATCCAGCGCCTCTGCCTCTTTTCCCTGCTGCCAGCTTTTCTCTGGCCAGGCAGGCCCACCAGGTGGGGGTGAGCCTGGGGCAGAGCAGGGAACAGGCAGACAGCTCATGAAGAAAACAGCTTTGCTATGCTTAGGTCCTGCAGTTTTTTTCTTTCCCCCTATTGTTAAATGGCATTGAATACCAGCAAAACAGGAAACTGCTGCCTCCAGCCTCTGACCCAGGGAGTGCAGCCCAGCTGCTAGCTGCTGGAGCGGCCTCCCCACCACACTGTTCCTAGAAAGTATCTGGATATTTGGAGGAGCATTAGGGAAGACGAAAAATACAAGTAAAACTTGAATAAACAGGTAAACTTGGCAGGTCTTAAAAGAAGGGAGTCATACTGGAAGTATCTCGTTATGACAGTCAAAACTGTCTCTGTTTATCCAACATGAGGGCTTATGGAAATGAGAGCGATAGTGTCTCAGCCAATCTCTGTCACCTCACTCATCTGGTAGCTAACTTGACTGTCCCTTTGTTGTGCTGTGCAGCTCTCGTGTCAGATGTTCTCACTCAGGCTGTGAAGAAAATAGTGTTTTACAGGCATGGCAGTTTGTGTTGTGATCCCTAAACCTTAGAAGTCCAGCCAGGTCTCGTTTCTTTAGGCAGCCTCAGCAGAGACAGGAAATGGTGCTGGTGAGTTCACAGGTGACCCTCTTCTTCCTGAGAAAGCAACACCCCACAGTGTCAAGAGAAATATGCTGCTTGGAGGCCTGTCCTTTTGAGGAGAGTGAAGGTGGAAGACAGCAAGGACCTTGTGTTTCCTTTTACAATGATTCATTCCCTTGTGCTCTCTGATATCGAGGACAATGTCATCCTCCTTAGTGACCTTCTCTTGACCTAAAGTTCCCATATTCATGATGACAGCTTTTTCTTTTTTCCTTTCCTTTCCTTTCCTTTC
>PPHD01015144.1:0-16278 GCA_002909625.1 Bambusicola thoracicus | reverse complement strand
GATGGGAAGGGCCAAGGTAGGGCAAGGCTTAGCAGGGCTGCCGGGTGTGAGGGGAGAGGGGATGTTGGCTGTTACTGAACTGGGCCACAGAAGATGACAAGAAAGGAAGATGTGCTTCTTTTGGATTCACACATGACATCCTGAGCCGTGGCTGGAAATGCGAGGTTGGCAAGGCAGAGCTATCTGTCCACAAGTAACCAACTTGGAGAAGGCTAATTGGATTTGAAAACTGATACCAGTTCGTGGTTTTCAGAGGGTGATTAAGAATATGATTTTTCTTTTAATCCAGCATCTGTTCTGAGAAACTGGAGATGTTATTATTAACCAGAAAGGTCATTTGCTCTGTGTCTCATTTAGATTGGCATTGTTACATTAATATTTACATTTATTCTGCTAATTTGCTTTGTGATCTGTGGTTCTCCCTGCCCTCTCCTCTGGCCCTCTTTTTATTACATCTTTTTTTCTTTACTTTCTATCAAAAATCCTTAGCTTCAGCAGCACACTACTTCCCAGCCTTGTTTCAGCCAGGAAATGTTGCTCTCCCTGTTGTCTGTCCATGGCAAAGTTACCTTTCTCAGCATGAGAAGTCCATAAAAATTCATCTGAGTCTTTCAGCATCCTAGGCTGACCAGAAAGGGATGGTGTGATTGTTTTTATTTTTTCTCCAAGAGACAAAGCTGCAATTCTTTAGTGGTTTTCTGAAGTACCAGGTTATTACTTCCCTGTTTTTAAATTTAGATAACACAGTACGTTGTTTTGATTCATTAATCATGTAAGTTTGTTTATTCTTATGCTGTGGCGCATATTGGCTTCTCACTCACCTTCTTATTCTGCTCTTCCTGTGATTTCCAGAAGCTACTCGTTAATAGTTTCTGTGTCAGTAGAAGCTTTAGAGTAATACAGAGAGACATGTGGGACATTCCCCCAGGTAACCAGTGCTCTTTGCTCAGCTCACACACCCCTCAGGTTGCATCTCCCATCTCACCTAAAAGGCTGCCTGGTCTCCAGCTGCTCAGAGCTTAATCCTGGGAAATGTTGGCTTGGCAGCGATGCTGATTTCAGATTCAATTTCAGGTATCCCCTGTTTTTTTGCTGCAGCTCAAATTCAGGATAAGAGAGGTACTTAAGGACATGGTGAAGTCAATGCCACACACACAGTGCAATCTGAGATGTATCGATTTGTAGAACAGTTGTACCTGAACTTGTCAAGGCTAGCCTCGTGCTGAACATGGTGTATTCCTTACGGATCTGGCAGTGACTCCTATGCAGTCATTGTGTGGTGAGGCAGTACTGGTTCAAACAAGATGTCTGAAGGAGTATTGATTGGTTTATGTGTGGACTGCTGGTGTATTCATACATTCATAGCAGGTGCAACAAACTCTTATCTAACAATAGGAGGCAGACATTGTTTTCTCCTTGCCTTGCTAGATCCATCTTTGTATTATTTGGATGTCACCTGTGTTAAGATTTTGGCATCTGACTTACATTCTTGGACAGGTATGAGGAAAACCAACATGCTTATCAGCAGACATAAACTAGATTTACACTTCCATCATCCAAATACTAAAAAATCAGCACACCCAAACCACCACACCTGATGTCTTTCTGGCCTCCTGTGGGCACTGAAAAGAATCTGAAAAAGCCTGGTAGCACAGAGGCAATGTGCCACTGAGTGTGCATTGTCTGCCTGCACCTGTGAGAAGCAGGAGGTGGAAGCACTCGTACTCCTTCCCTGTTCTCCCTCCATGATCAAGTAGCTGTTTTTAGCCTTTGCTTGATTTTCCTGTAAAATGCATTCATAGCTGGCTTTTGCAGTAACAGCCATGTATTAAGCAGTGCATTACTAACATGAGCATGTTGTATTTCTCTTTACAGGTAACTGTGCTGGTCCTTTTCGCCCTTGCGTTCTTAACATGTGTTGTATTTCTGGTAGTCTACAAGGTTTACAAGTACGATCATACCTGTCCAGAAGGATTTGTTTTCAAGGTAAATTGTGCACACGTTGTAGAAAAAGAGGGGAGGGTATGTAATATTGTAATATAATCTGTGCTGTTTTGTGCATGGCCTTTGCGAAGTCATGCTGCATTGCATGGAAATTCATAGTTGTTTCCTGAGGTTGGAGTGCTTTTGGCTGTTTCTTTCTGCTTAATTTGTAAGGAGGTTGTGACTACCACACAGATTTCACACTCTTGTTATTTTTGCTCATGTAAACATTGCAAAAAAAAAAACCCACCATCAACACTGGTGTCCTTCAGACCTCCTTCATCTGCAGCTGTTTGAGCAAAGCACTCATTTATTGGGTCATACAATTAGATGTTGCATGTTTTTCCAAATTCTTGTGTCATAGGAAAGGAGAGCGATAAATCTATAAAGACCTGGAGGAAAAGACTCTGGAATATATATCAAAGAAAGGCTGAAGTGATGGTCTCATTAAGAGTAGCAGAGTTACCTTATTTTTATAGAAAGAACTCCTTGTTCTAGAACAGAGACCTCTGAGCCCTGCTGCCACAGGCCAGAAGAGATGCCAAAAAAGGGAAAACGCATATATTGGAAAAAATACTTCTGCTAAGTGAAAGGGAGACTGGGGCTCACTTAATTCTTACAAGGTGGTAGTGCTGGCTTCTCAGCTGTGACCTGAGCTGGAAGTCCAAAAGGTAGTATTGATTTCTGTATGTTGAGAGATTTAACAGGGTTGAACTCAGGTGTCACGAGTTAAGAAAAGCAGCAGTGATGATGGCATTCTTCCTTCTAATTAAGACTACTTAGTCACCTAATGAATAAGACAGGTACCTGGAATGATTTTCAAAACGATGTAAGAAAGAATGGCTGCTTCAGTGCTCCTGACAGTCCTGCTCAGTTTTGATTCAGTTTTCCCGTGGCTCAAAGATGAGATACGGTGCTTAGAACATTTGGCAGTAAGTTGGGACACACAGGTCTTGGTTCTGCTGTATTTTTTTGAGTTGTCTCAGACAAGTTCTGAAATGCCTCTTTGCTCCTGTCTCAAGGGATGACAGCCTTTTATTCTAAGCGACCTCTTTGAGCTATTTGGAATATGGACTGTACGTTTCTACAGAGCCTACCTTGATGTGATCCTGACTTGACAGTTATGTGCTCCCATCATCATTCCAGCGACGGCGGTCCATGTCTTCCCTTCCTTTGAATTGCAGTATTCTGGCTTCTTCTGCCTTTTCCTTCTAGCATCACAAACATTTAAGAGGAGAAGTTTTGTGAGCTGTGTTCAGTTGTATGGTGTGTGCAGAACCATCTGATCAAGTTTCTCAGGATCCTGTCTGAAACCCAAGTTAGGGAGAACCCCCTCAGCCAGTGTTGTACAGTGCAGCACATACACGGCGCTGCTTTACTACTGTTCTCCCAGTGTTGGGTTTTGTGAAGGCTGTTTCCTGGATGCTTGACTGCATAATGCCAGGAGGCACAGCATCTTTGGACATGTAATTCTTAAGAGTTTTTATAGCATAAACACATAACTAAATGACACCCGGCCTAGAACAGCAGTGCTGACATGAGTTTGTATTTGTTGCTTGCATGTCTTTTTTGAGAGAGTCTGTAACATCAGCTGACATGGCTTGGCACAGATGTCCTAGGAGATGAAGCAGAAGCCTGTGGCCAGCTGTGATCACCTTGTGACCAGTCTCTCTGTGGACAGGCTTTGTGCTTCAGGTGCACTGAGCGATACACTGACCTGGCATCACCAGGCTTTTGATGCTGATGTGATTTGCTTGGTAAGGGTAGATGTGTCCTGCCTCAGGAAGCCTGGTACCATGGGAGTCTCTGAATACAGGCTGAGCTACCACAGCCGTGAGTCAAATTTGTGCTTCTTTGCCTTGATGCTGTCATAAATGCAACAGTTCCAAAGGTTTCAGTGTCTTCAACCTTTTTGCTGTCCTACACATCCAGGGCTTGTAAGTGTAATTAAAATGTGCTTGTTTTCCTCTGTGTAACGTACTTAAACTGCCTGAGCTGCAAATCTGTGCTTGCTGAAGCTGACGCGGACATAGTACTGTTGTGGTGTGGATTCCTCAGCAGCACTCTTTCTGGCTCAGGGTGAGACTCACCAGAGCTGGTCTTCAAGGATCTGAGCACGTTCAGATCCTGGAGAAACTTCTTCAGAGCTTCAGGGTGCTCCCTGCTGCATCTGTTTTTCTTCCCTTTCATTGCAGAGGCACTTGCCTTTTGTCAGACCCATGGACAGTACAAGAGAGTCACTTCCGTGCATTAGAGATAACACCATCATCTATTAAGTTTGGATTACTGACGCAGCAAATAGAAGAAGATACTACTGTGACAAATTGATGCTACTGGGCTGTTTATGTCAGGGGGACATAAGGATTCATCTTAATACAGCCAAACACAGACTCGCAACCAGGGTTTTCTCTGGCATCAGAACCCTTAACTCAAAACTAACTTCTGAAATAGGAGGGCCAAGAAAGAAACAGGAGACTGACAGCTCACTCTGGAGTACCACAGTTTCTCCTCATGGCCTTTGTTATTACCTGTCACACTTGGAAACCACTGGGGGGTTGGGGGGGGAGGAAAGGTTCTGCTTCAGCTGAAGGTTACAGCTGAGAATCGGTACCAGTTTGTGGAGCTCAGTAACTCCTGAGTGTTGCATTGCTTGCCTCGATCAGATGCTAAGCAAAGGAGTTGTCCTTGGGCAGCACAGAAGGAGCAGAGCAAAAGGGGAGGCTTTGTCTGTCTTGTAGAAGCATGAATCTTAGGAGCAAAAAATTCAGTCAAGATGGGAACTCTGCTGTGTATTTCTTTAGGTTCTTCTGTCAGCTGTTGTGGGGTTTTGACTACAACAAAATAACATTACTGAGTCATTTTGCCTGTTAAAAAGCAAATTGCTCCTTTTAAGCAACAAAAGATTGTGGCATTTTTTTTAGACTGTCAGTAATCTTGGCTTGTCTTCAGCACTAATAATTATATTCCATTTGCTTGAATATTCTTGGCAGATTTAATTAGATCAATGGATTGTGTTCCTTCTCCCATTTTAAATATTTAGAGTTGTGACTACATCCTCTGACTGGGGGAAATAATCACTACAAAGAGGTCTGTGTTTAAGTACTTCTTAGTCATTTTATCACATCAGAAGCCGTGTCAGTTATCCCAGATAAAGCACAGATAATGCTAACAGAAGATAGCGTGGTGATGTAGGTGAATGCACACAGCATGGAGCTCTATGCCAGAGCTGTCCTTTTGAAAGTTGTTCTTGAAATGTAGGTCCCAGACTTGCAGCTGACACATGTGGAACGATCGATGATGATTGTAGGGAAGCCTCCGTGCCTTACAGAGTGCAGAACAGCCAATGTCTTTGCTTCTCTGGGGTTAAATCCTGCCTGCTTTGTATTTCTAGTTCAAATACAACTTGAAGGCAAGTTCTGCCCTGGCTGCTATGTTAGAAAAAAAGGTGAACCTGGTTGAAAGTGCTAACATCTGATGCTGGTGCGAGTCTGCCATTCATAGACTCGTAGATGCATAGGATTGCTTGGGTTGGAAGGGACCTCAAGGATCGTGAAGCTCCAACCCCTTGCAACAGGCAGGGCCATCAACCTCCATATCAGATACTAGACCAGGCTGCACAGGGCCTTGAATGCCTTCAGGGACAGGGCAGCCCATCTAAGCTTCCATCGCACATGCAGGTTAGGACTGATGAGTTGTTAACCCCTGGGAGGACTGTTCATCTTGTGACAGTCAGCCTGTCTTCCAGTTTGCCATAAGATTGTATTGTACTCATCAGGTAAGCAGGTTTGTAAGACTACCCACAGGCTGATAGTTTTGGCAATGTCCTTTCATACTATTCTCTTCAGTGTTTTTGGGATATGAAATCTGTTATACATAGGACTGTCTGCTGCATCTTTTGCCCAGCCATTTTATGCTGGATGACTTAAAACAGTTGTTATTGGTGTGCATTCATAGTAAATGTGTATACATATGAGATACACAGCATCTGCTCATAAAAACTGTGACAACTTTGTGTTTTTGTGCTCAGAAGTTTCCAGTGTAAAGACTTTCTTGCCAAGTTCGATGAGAACAGCAGTACTGCTGTCCTGCAGTATTACAAATTTTAGTCTTTGGTGTTGGATATAGCAGATCATTTCTTCTGAAATGAGTCAGCGAAGAAGCAATTGCAGTCATTCCTTTTCCTTGAGCTGGCATGAGCTGCAGGTGCTCAGTGTGGATCTCAGAGTGCTGCAGCACTCTGAGGGTCTCAGGCAAGAGTGCTCAGCCTGGCAGACGTGGCAGAAGAGCTGTGGGGAGTCCCATACCCTTCTGGAGTAGAACTCGGGGGTCAGCAGGGTCTGTCCAAATCATTACTTCAGAGGCTTTTACTGCATCATCACAGGAAGGGTTGCTCAGTGCCGCCCGCTGTACAGACGTGGTTTTCAAGATGACATCAAAGTTTGGGTCGTACTTAGTATTTAACTGTCTAAATCAGGTAGTTCATTTTCAAAAGCTCAGAGCATGGAGGAGTTTCTGTGTAGTGCTCTTAGACTTCTGGGAAATTAAATAATGTAGTACCACAGCTAAAGATAGATTTTAAAAGCCTGATGCTGACTTCATCTTTCTGAAAATCAGCAGTGAAGTACTGTGTTTGTGTGGGTGTGTGTACACATCAGCTGGGCTGCCCACAACGTTCTCCTTCTGTGTCTTATTAGGCTGTAAAACTGGCCATACCTTGGCACCAATATATTTGTATTAATTTCTATCCCACAGACTGAGAACACTGTATTAGATTGCATGAAGCTAATGTAATGCTAGAATGCAGAATCTCTAATTGTAGATTGACCACCTGGAACTAAGTGGGAAGGAGAAAGGAAGGAAAAAGCAAAATATATCTTCAACAAGAGGCTGAGTACTTACAGAAATTAATTTGGGGCATGCAGGTTTCTTGTCCGTTAATTACTCTGGACTATAGACACTGATTGGTCTTTCTGGCAAATGCTTTGTGAGATCTAAGGATTACAGGGAAGAACAATTTGAACACATTAGGACAACACTGTAGTAATTGCTGTATGTTGCATCTTGAGTCACAGAGCGAATGTTTGCTTAGACTCAAAGGAAAGGAGAAAATGTATGTATTGTGTGTGGGACTGCATTTCTAATCTAAGTGATGGATTTTCTTTTCAGAATAATCAGTGCATTCCAGCTGGGTTGGAAAACTACTACTCTGAACAAGACTCCAATGCTCGAGGGAAATTTTACACAGTCATAAACCACTACAATCTGGCCAAGCAAACCATCACGCGCTCAGTGTCCCCGTGGATGACAGTACTGTCAGAAGAGAAACTGTCTGAGCAGGAGACTGAAGCCGCTGAGAAATCAGCTTAGTATGATAAGCTAATTATTAACACTATGTCATTTGAAGGTAACTGAGGGACTTTAAGAAACTTTTCATTAAATATAATTATGGATAATTTAGAGGTTACTCATGTTTATGGTGCAATTGCTTCTGTTTGCTGATACTGCTTTGCAAAAACAAAAAAAAAACATGCTGCAGAACATTCATGGGCATAAAACAAGATGCGTATCAGCACTGCTTTAGAGCTTTGACACCATTTTCAATGTTTAAAGAAAAAAAACAACAGATATGTTCTTGCAGTCTATTGGATACTGACAGATCTCTTCTCTGGATTTTCAGGGCTTAGACCTTAAAACGTGTTCTGTTGTCTGAACTGATATTTTATTTATTGATTTTTTTTATTGTTAGTCATTTTGCAAACCGAAACACCACAGCCATAACTGGAGTGATCTCTTGTTTAGCTGAGAGCTGTGTTTGGTATTTAATTTTGGCTCGAGCAAAAATGATAATCAGCGCTGATGTCACGGGCATAACGTAATGACTTGTATGGAGAGAGGAAAAAAGTGTCAGGTAGCATTTTTCTTACATTTTCTTTACTGTTATTTATTTGTAAGTGGTAATGAAGTTCTCTGCAAGAAGGCATGCTCAATGTTTTATTATTGCTGTCAACAGGATTTAACTGCATTTCCACTGTGGCTTTAGCATCTTGGTAAGGATGTGCACTGAAACACAAACTAGATAGATACTATGGAAAAACACAGACAATTCTAGTGATGGATGTTGAGGATAGCGTAAGAATATACAGTTAAGGATGTCTGAAAGAGAAATGGCATCTTTTGATCGTACTTAAAAGGCAGAAAGCCTATTCACAGTAGATGTAGCCCGCCATGTAATTTGTTGGATACAGCAGAGGGAGTGATGTATCTGAATTTTCTCTTTTATTACATTGACATTTACCCTTTTTATAAATTAGAGCTTTCAGTTTATGTATGGTTTGTGGTTTGATACTTTTTAAACACGAAGCATCAAAACAGTAGCATCTTAGTAACACAAGTGGCTGTGGGAAAGCTCCATGTGAAACTGAGTGAAGAGTAGAACTGTTTATGTATGGCTTGGGATGGGCAAAGATGTAGAAGAACATAGTATTGTGGATGCACGTTCAAGTTCCATTGTAATTACAAACTTACCTATTCTTTGTGTGAAACCATGTTTTCATTTTTATTATAAATCGTAAATGCATTACAAAAGAAGGCATCATTAATTTAACAGACAAGGGTGTGAATATCTGGGTAAGCAGATACCCTTTCTTTTTCCTTTTATTTAAGTGGAACAGCTTCCAGTGGACATGTCAGAAGTTCCCTCGGTTGTAGAGATTATACAAAAACAGAGGAAAAACATCGGGACGCCGAGTAGAACGTTGTCAGCTCTGCTTTTATTTTGCTCCAGTAGAACCACATTACCAACAGCCTTTCTTTTAGCAGTACAGTAAAAAGAACCATTATTACTTAATTTGTTATGAAGTGTGCATTACACAGTAATATTCATAAAAGGATTTTTAAGTCATCGTAGGTGGAGTGCTTAAAAAGCATGAAGTTTTGTGCCAAATTTTACTTTGCATTTAAAAACTACAGACTTCGGTTCAGATTTTCGAAATTACCCCATTTGCATTTCCTAGTAGGCTTATACTTTACTGAATGCAACTTTTGACATTTTCACTCTGTAAAGAACAATTTGCTTGTTGCATATAACTTACAGGCATATGCGTGTCAGAAGAGAGGTAACAAAACAGTTCTTGGTCACCACAGTTACAGAAGCCATTCAGATGTTACAACAAGGAAAGTTCTCTTTCCCAGGACTGTCCTACATAGAAATGATCCACAATACATCCTCTTCCCTTTGAATTTACCACACTAAGAACAGCTTTAATGCGTAAGTAAGCACTGATGAGAAACCTTACTTCTTTCATGACAACAAACATCACAAAACATGGAGCTGTATGACCAAAGAGACAGCAGTTGCTCTGCATTTGAGAGCCAAAGGAGTTTTTCCTCCAATTTAACAGGATGAAGTTTACTGATTCTTATCTACAGTTGGTTTTGGGATTTTCTTTAGTTATTGCTCCCAAGTTTAGTACTTAGAAGGGTTTGGCTTTAATACTGTCTATCCTTTGGCTTTGTTCCAGCACCTCAGACCATCAGTTTCTGCAGTCTGGTTGGCTGCACTGTTAGCTCTTCACACCCCAAAGTAAAGCTCTGTAGCCGACTTTAAAAATTATTATTAAATGTGGGTGACTCTGACAATGGTAAAACCTTCATTTATTTCTTTATTTTAATTTTCCCTTTAGCTGTGCTCCAGCTTGCAGCTTTCTTAGGAGTCCTTTCAGAGGTTTAAGTCTGCAGGATTAAGTGCGGTTTCAGATCTGATAAAGGGATTTAAAATGAATGCTACCCTCTCTCTGCCTTGAGGAACATATGGGTGTGCTTAGCTGTTAGAAAATATTTCCATCATAGCAGTATGAAAAAAAGGCATAAAGTATACAGGTATACCATATACCCCATTAAATAGAAGAAAAAAAAGAGCCGTAAGATTTCACCAAGCATGTAGACAACGTGGTATTGTTAATTAATTGTCATACCAGTCCAGGAAAAGCAAGGAGAATGAGCACATCACCAGGAAAAAAAGGATCCAAACTCTAAATCCAGCATTGTTTTTGATTGCCTGTGAGGAAAAGGTTATCTTGGTTATCATCACCGATAAAGGTACAGTACATATTCCCTTCCACAAAGGCAACCCTCTATGACTGTCAGTGGTTTCAGTATGTACTGCAAGAACAAAGCTTGCCATTAATTTCAGGTGGGTAACATTCAGGTTGCTTATACTTCTCTACATTTATCACACTATTGCTTCTCTCTGAGTATTAAAGGTAGTGATTCAAAAAGAAAAAACAACACCATCCAGATCACACACAATAGAAATACAGCCCAAAGAACTAAATCAGAATGTATGTGCTTAAAGGTTAATTTTAAGTTCTGAAAGTGAAGTTCTCTAATGAATGTCTTCAACTGAAAAGCAAACAAATGCCTAACACCACCACAGTCTGAGAACAGCTGTTTGTAAAGGCTGGGTTAGTGTTAAGTGTTTCAGTCTCAAAGCAAGCAGAGCAAAAGGATCAACTAAGTAAGATATAGCAAATTTTTCCTAGAGATTTCCTTCTGAAAATGTGAGCTGGCAGATCTCAGTTTTCTCTCTTTTCTGATTTCTGCATAGTACAGAGCTTTTCATATGATAAGACAGTAATAGAAATGTTTTGTGTATGCCCTTTCTCTGCTGTTTCTCAGTGTTGTTTGAGAAACGTGGTTCTATCTACAAAAATAAGTTGATGCCATGCTGTGAATATCAATCTTTGACCACGAACACTGGGACAATCCATTGCCATCTCTGTGCCCTTCAAGTGCCCCATCTAAAGTTAAGTACTTAATCACAATTTAATGGCACAGTAACTGTATGCTCAACATTAGTAAGTCTATTGATGTAAGTCTTAAAATAAAAACACCACCACAACTGAAGAATTCCTCCCATCTTCCCCACCATGTGCCATACCACCACGCCTTGTGGACAGCCACTGAAAAGGATTCTTGACGAAGTGGAAGAAACTACTTGAAGAAGCCAAGAAACATGGAAACAGGTTCCCAAGTCAGAAGTTTTAAGTAGCTAAGTCATGCTTGCTAATGTATTTCTGATGCATGTTTCAGACTAGCCGAGTAGTAGATAACGCATCCTTTAACTACACATTCTGTGTGCTTTCATGAGAGAGGAAAGAAAAAAAAGAAGAAAAGGGACAGGAAACTGAGCTATTTACTCCAGAGCCCAATTCAGGAACTGTTTTTACCAAAATCTCAGTTCCTGAATAAATCATCATCTCATTCTCGTTGGTAGGACAATGGGACAGAGTTGTTTACTAGGCACATGTGAGATGTGTTCAGCATGGTAAAGAGACTTCTGATAATGCTTAATGTTTCACCCCAGTTTCAACAATCCCAGCACTGTCTTTTGGGGCCAATTTTCTCTCTCTTTTTTTTTTTTTTTTTTTTTTTTTTAAGCTAAAGGAACTGGAAAACAAAACCAACAGAAGGACCCACAAACTTCAAAGGTGCTTAAATGCACACGGGGAGACCTTCGTGTTTCAAAACAGGGAAACAGCAAGAAGATTTCTGCTGCCCCATTCAGTTACTCGGTTATGGTTAGCAAGGCAAGCAGCACAAACTGTAAGTTAGCTTAAGTTTCTGTAAGTTCCTTCACAGCTTTTCAAAGTCACATCCCAATACCACAATACACACTAAATGTGGTGTGTGTACAGCTTGTAAGAGTAATGCTTGGGCAAATCTGAAACGTAGGAGAAAGAAGTCAACTTAGAAACGTTACTTAGAAACATCACCTCTCTTATGTCTTCATTGCCTTCCTTGATATTCTCTGTCGCACCCACAACTAATTGATGGATGTTGTCAATATCAGTTTCCTGTTAATAAAAATAAGCAACACTGACAAAGCTTAGGAAAAAACCACCACTGAGGGTCTGGAAAGAAGAACTCAAAAGTAAAATGAAATCTGATCTTATTAACATTGTAGCTTCATTTATGCTGCCTTCAGCGCTGCAAAGGCACAGAAGTAATTAAGCTGTAATTTTTTAATCATCTGTGTCTTTATGAGTCTGAACCGAGGCCACCAAGATCAATAGAAAGTCCCCTGCTTACCTACAATCAAATGTAAGCTGTCTGGTTTTTGATGGCTCCTCTGGAACTGTCAGAACTCCGCTGTTACATAACGCACTCAACAGAACACTGATTTCCAGACAGAGGGATCGGTCTAAGACATTCCCTTTTCCATTTCCAGTATACCCCAGTATGTAATGGTAGTGGTTACCATTCCGGATTTGGGTTTAAGAAGAAAACCCAAAAAAAACCTTTCCCCTCACATTTATGTCAAAACATCCTTAATCTTGTGTTTAAATCTTGCATAGAACCAAGAGCAAAATATACCCAGGAAAACCTTAAAGCAGTATTTGCTACAGTAACATTGAGTTTTACTAACCTGTTGCAAGACTTTCTCAGTGAATATCTCTTGTAATCTGGAAATTTCTACCACTTTGCCTTCAATTTGCCTTGGCAAAGAAAAGAAATACTCCGTTAGAAGCTCACGTAAGCATTTCTCACTGCCATCGGTTTAGATTGTCCAGCTGGATAAGCACCTCCCCTAGCACTGCATCTGCAACGGACAGCTCACTCTGAATGGAAAAGTTCATCTTTTACAGTTTAACTGAGGTAAATAGAATGTAAACCTTCCACATTTAACCAGTGCTATTGGGTAACTTTTATGTGTATTTAGGAACCTGCCTTGACACCATGAGAACATGACACGTAAACCCATACAGTTCATTAGCAGGCCACACAGAAGTGGACGTTCCCACTTTGCCCCTCCCTCCCCGCAGCGTTACAATCCCCACAGCATTACAATCCCCACAGCACAGTGTTTCACAGTAGAGTCACAGTGCATGGATGTCATTCTGGTTACAGCAGCAATCTGTCCAAGGAACAGAAAATCGTACCTGACTTCATCAAACAAGTTATTCATTTCACCAACCAGCCTCTGGTTCTCCTGTTCAAACTGGAAGAGAGGAAACAGTCTCATTGGAGTTCACATGCCTGGATTCAATGAACTTTCTTCAGCCCCACCCCACCCACCCCTCCCCTTTCTTCACAAAGCTCTTCCAGAATGACCACCATCACCCTTAGTGAACAATATGTCATCAACCACTGTAATGCTTCTCACCGTCCTGTTATGAACCAGACCCCAAATTAACCTGCAGTTGGCTCAGGAGTTCTGCACTAAGGAAAATGTACTGCCTTACACCTGTCCTTTTTCATTTTAGACATTTGAGCAGGAAAAGCTTTCACAGCACGTGGTTCTCTGTCCTTACACCATCATTCACCTCACTCGTGTACTACCCATGGCATGAAGTTACAGCCTTTAGTCTTCACTACACTGTGAAGCATTTTGCCACCTGGTACTTCACACTTTACAAATGGATTGGCCTCACTTCAGTTATCCCAGCTGACCTCTCTCATTTAAAACTCCCAAGTAATCAATGAAACATTTAAATACACTTCCAGCATGGCATTTTTCAAATACATGAGCATAAGTAGACTTTATGCAGGAAAACAAGCTTTGATTTTCTTGATGTACTTCAGCGTCAGATCAATTGGGATTCGTTATGGAACAAGTGCAATGACACGATCTGCTGCAACAAAATACACACCGCTAGAATACATCGTGTCATAGTGGAATTAGTTGGCAACAGCATTGTAAGGACAGTGCTTTTGGGACAGGGCACTGTGAGGTGGGGTTCTCCAGATGTCTACGTGAGTTTGGCCCTGCAGCCCTTCCAGCAGAGCTGTTCAAGCCACGGAGGAGCTGTGCCACTGCCTCTTCTGCAGACACAGGATACAGCAGCACACCTTCAGAGCTTCCTGCAGCTCACTGCTGCCATCAGGAACAGCGGAATGCCTCCTGTGGAAGGTGTCACCAGTCCCATTTGGGGGAAGGGACTGCTTCACTTCCACATCCTGAATGATATACACAGCAGCCCGAATACCAGAAAACAGGATTAAAATCCCACAGTATTTGACACTGGATCTGTGCAAGACAGCAAGCCCAATTCTACTGCTGTTAATCTACTTATTTTGAACTAGCTTTGGGATTTGGGTGTAATTCGATCTAGTTACAATTTCATTAACAGAACCAGCGCAGTAAGGAGGCTGAGAGGAGTGCACGGTCTGGGTGTCCTTTCTGGGACAGCAGTGTGCTGTCAGCAGAGCGGCACTGCTCACAGGTCAGATTGGGTCTGCAGTCTGTGCAGTAGGACCTGCTCACCACTGGAGCTAATGCCCAACACTTCAGCTTGCAAGAAAACCAGGTGCTGCTGCTCAATTAGTAGAATGAAGCCCACCACAGCTGCTGCATGGCTGAACCAAGGGAGTGTGACAGTGGGAGCTGAGCTGCAGTGTTTCTGTCTATAGAGCATTTGTTAAACCATAATGCACCAATACACAGCACATGGTTGAAGGTTTTCTGTCACTGAACTCCTTTATGTTCACCCTGATGTGTCTCAGATTTTAGGGGAGCCATCTCAGAACAAAGCAGTGAAATAAATCCATGCAGTTTAGCACTGAGTCGACTGCACGGACGTGGAGGGATGGAGCAGAGCAATAAGCTGTAATTGTTTTTCTGATTTCTGTAAGAAATAAGTATTTCTGCACACATATTCAGCATCAGAATATCCCCATGCTGCTGTCTGAGCAAAACTGAGATAATAACTAATTCAGAAGGCAAATGGTAAAGACGGAAAGAAAGAGTGAATGCTTTTAACCCCTTACAAACAGCACAAATCCAATTAAGAAAGTTCTATTAAAAAAATAAGCCTTGATAAAATCTTCCACTGGCATGAACTGCTTTTCAAACTCCCCAACGGTCTTTGCAATTTGAAATCGTGGCTGACAAACTGAATGGCTCAGTGGCAGGATCTGGTAAAACAGGCAGGTGAATAGAAGAGCACAGAACACACCACCCCTTTCCAGTGTGTCTTTGGGGGGGTTATATGATGGGGACATAAAACCAACTCCAGCAATCGCAGCTCTCAGTGACACACAGCTTTCTAAAGTAGCCTCCTGATGACAGTGAAATGCTGTGCCCAAAGCATGGCAGGAAGTGAGCAACTGCTTCGGATATTCCCTAAAATCTAATGCCTGGCAGAAATAACTGCAGTTCTTTTTGTCATCCCTTGAAATAAATCATTCAGTGTGCTATACCTGAGCTTAGGACAAAAACCAAGATAAGAAGTCAGAGGAAATCACATATTTTCACGACTCAGACAGCAGAAACGGGTGTTTCTTCCTACTCTTACAGCCACGAGACGCCTGCTCATAAACCACTATGAGAACATTCAGGTACTCAGTTATGAGTTGAAACTTAGTGTGCAAATCATACAACAGCTTGCCACTGCTTTGAATGATGCAGAGACCTCTGCTGAGGTTAAAATAATGACATAAACTCCCACTGTAATCATCCAATTGGGCTTTATTTCATTCTTTTACCTGCAGGAAAGACCACAGAGCCATAACTGGGAGTTTTTATGTTTTAAGGTATAATTTGACACAGCGCGTCCCGAAGTGAAGCCACACAGCAGGTTCTGCACCACAACCCGCCCTCTCCTGAGGACTGCTAGATTTATTTTCTTTAGCAACTTGAATCGCTCCACTCTTCACCAATCAAATATTAGACAGTAGAAATTTAACTCCTCTATCATAGCAAACATAGTGCAGAGGAGTGATAATTAACCATCCTTGCAGTGGCACAATTCCTGAATCTGTGAGGGCTCGTTAAGTGTTTGTAAAGACCTCCTCATTCCTGCACTAAGAGCCCAATTTGTCATTAAGCATTTCATATTACTTTGAAGAGCCAGACAAATGCCTCACAATAAGCAGTTCAGGACCAGAGATTCAGGAGTACAGAAATCCTTCACAGTATTAAACTACCAACATGTTTTTTGTCTTACTTCAGATTTGGATCATTCCACTACAGAATAAAGAGAACTTCTTCCAGAGGGAAAAAAAAAAACCTTAGGTAGGCAAAAATCAGCATTTGAAGATGCTTAATTTTTCTTCATGGGATAACGGAACAAACTCACAGGCTCAGGCAACTCTTGTAAGTCATGAAGTATCTGAAGCTTTACTCTAACATGTATAAATGGATTCCATAAAAAAGAAATGGATGCAAGAGATGTAACACATTTAAAACTCATTACAGAGAAGCCTAAAAAAAAAGCAATCCAGCACTTAGTAGTCAGTTTTTAGTGTGCCCTTTCAGAGCTGGTGCCTCTGATGCTGTTTCCTCCTGATCCCCTG
>PPHD01015143.1:0-16278 GCA_002909625.1 Bambusicola thoracicus | reverse complement strand
AAAAAAAAAAAAAAAAAAAAAAAAAGGACAAGCACAATAGAAAGGTGTTACAAAGAAAAAGTACTCACCCATCCCTGAAATCTCTGAAGATCCAGGCTCACAATAGAAGGCCCACAAAAGAGGGATCTCCAACCAGAGATCCTTTCCTAGTGGCAGTCAGCCCTTAAATGAGGTCTAAGAGAGGTGCAGCCAGGTTCCACCCCTTCTGGTCACACAGCTGAATTGCCTTCACCTGTGCTCCCAGGGCTGACCAGGTCCCTTCCCCAGGTGCTCAACCAGTGGTTCATCAGTGACTCAGCAATGTGTCACTAAAGTGACAAGGGTTGTCTATATGCCTGTATGGATTAATTATGGAGCTTTGTTGTTGAGAAACAACACTGTGTAACAAAGCGTGGAAAAATTAGAATTAAAGAAGTCTCTGAGCTCATAGTGGCATAGTGGGTTTGGTAGTGCCAGCCTTTTCTCTCCAAAATCTATTCCTTTTTTTTTTTTTTTTTTTTTTCCTTTTTTGGCTGGATTTTCTGTTTTGAGATGCTGAGATACATCATTTCTATTTACATCTTACTATTCTATTCAAGCACTTGTCAAGGAGGATTTTATCGAGTTTTTCTTAATAATTCCGTTCTTAATTTTATCATGCTTAAACATACCTCTTTGTCTTTCTTCAGACCCTTTAGATGTTTTGCTGCATCCTTCCTGGTCTTAGCTCTTAGATTATTGCAATTTTTAGTTTTGCATTACCAGAGTAATCATTTTTAGCTCCTAATCTCAAGTTAATTTTCTCATGACATTAGTTTCACCTTCCCCTGAATTTTCTCAGATTTTTCCCACAGTTCTAGATATAAAGAGCCCAGAATCTGTATAGGTGTGATGGCACCATGGCATAAAGAATGGGATCAGCTTACATGCAGTTTCTGAGTTCCTCAGACATTTTTGGTAGACCTTTCATGAAATCTCTTTCATACTTGGCTGTCCATTGCCATCTGGTAGAGTAATTTTTCAGCCAAACTGAAGGGGGAAGAAAACTATAGAGCTCAAATTCAAAGCAGCAGAGGCAGATACTAGAGCAACTGTGTGTGGCTTTCAGGCCAGATAATAGAGCTGAAAATGCAGCTCAGCTGTGGTATGGAGATACAGGGAACATCTCAGGATTCAAAACAATATTAAACTTGTAGAGAGAAAGAATGAGCTTAAAGAACTATCCAATAGAGTATAAAGTGATTACCTGTGCCTCCAATGGCACAGTTCACGGACTGGACAGACCACAGGGAATCCTATATTACGAGAACAGACAACCAGCAGATAGAGGCATGGGCAACAGCAGTACCATGTCTGTTAACAATACTTGGCTTTTTTTGCAATCAGAGTAACCCCACAGTGATTCTGTGACATGAGTAGATATGAACTAATGCTTATAATGTCCCTGTGAGGAAAGGGTGCTCTCTTTTGATAGATACAGCAAATGAAGCAACTTACCCGTGACCGCAGTTTTATAGCTATGATTAGATCTCATGACCTTCTGCCTCCATATCCTCTACTCTAGGCCATAGTTCCTAAGTGCATCTGTGTACAACATGCTGAATTTATCTCATAAGTAAAACCAGAGTTGTTCCAGCTGGGTAACATTGGCACAGAGAAACTCTAAAGAAAGTCTGGCAAGCAGAGCAAATCACAAGGGCTAGGAAAGGAATATCTTAATCACTTAGAAGACAGAACAAGAACAAATACTCACAGTTTCTGGGTTAAAAGTAAGTGTAACTTGGGTAAGTTTTTTCCAGGATGGACCTAGAATACAAAAGCACCAAAAGATTTGTTTGGCAGAGCTGTACTAGAATAGAAGCAGAACTTCTATTTCTGATAAAAAGGAGTACTCCAACTGAAATACAGATGTTTCTAATAATCTTTTTTTTCATTTGACAAGACAAACTGAGAGTGACTTTACACTGAAAAAGAGTAATACAAATGTGGTGCAATGAACTGATGTCCAGAGAGAGATATGAAGAAGTGACTGGGAATACAAAGATCGTGACTGGAATGACGAGGATTTAAAATCTATGCTCCTATTATTTCCCTTTCATTTATGTATGTGCCTGTGTATACACATATATATGAGTGAATATATTTCATATGAAAAGTATCGTGCTCTAGGAATGGTTTTTGTTGAATTTTGTCATTCTTCTGCAGAAGATGATACTGATGCAGATCACTCACAGCTAAGAGAAAATGCTGAGCTCCTTTAACTGGATGTGTTCTGATTCAGAGTAGCCAGACAGAGCCCCTCTCTAATGCTTACATGTTAGTTTTTCTTTCCAAGGCTTGTGCTTAGTAGTGCACAAACGACTCTGCCAAATCATTGTTTGATGTCTGTAGTAATCTGTAAAATGAGAGGAGTTTCTGTGGCGCCTTGTTCTTGGGAGTAGTACTGCTTTAGAACAGTTACTCACTCAAGAATCTCTTCTGTATGTGAATAATTGAATTATCCGTGCTCCAGTATAAATAGATGCAGTCATGTGTGTTCTGAGTAAGGATTACAGGCCTGAGGCCTTAAAAAAGTTTTTCCTCTGCAAATGTAAAGATCACAATTTGGCTGTAAGCAACATTCTTTGTGTGTCCAGATCCAGTAGCTACAAGGCAAAACACAAAAAAGGAAGTCAAACTGAAAACATAAAGCAGAGATGATCTTGGTAGCATTCATCTATCTATCTTCAATAGAGAGCTGCAGCTTCTGGGTAAAAGACTCATATGCATAGCTACATCTTGCACAGAATCCCTTCTTCTGCAGTTTTCCACAGTGAATGGCCAGGCAAAGTCAGAGACACTCGAAGAGATGGGCAACTGTGTATACATCGGAGCCTGTATTTCCTACATTTAATTTTTTATTTCTCCATTAATGCAGAAAATTGGTACTGAAAAGTGATTTGGAGAAGGGCGTTCTTTGTCTCATAATGGAGAAAATAGAGCATCAAACGAAGTTATCAGGTAGCAGGCTGAAAACCAAACTTATGAAGGCAGTGCATTTTTCACGCTACGCTTACTCTGTAGGACTCATTGCCACAGCATATGACACAAAGTATGTAGCTGACTTTGGAAAACACAAATAAACATTAAAAAAAATCCCCAGAGTATGTTATGCCAAAGATACCACTGTATTTTGAGCCTCAAATTGATAAATGTTCTCAGAGAAATCTTGCTTAGGATGTTTTAATATTTGCTGCTTGCAGTAGATAAATACACCATTGTCTTTTGGTATCTTCCCAGTTGAGCAACCATGTGGAATGGATAAATATCACAGTTTGGTAAATATGAAGGTACTTTTTTAATGTCGCTATGGTGATGTTTGATATATACAAATAACAATGCTTTTCCATTTCAGTGAGGTTGTCTCAAGAAGTATATAAACTTGAAAAGAAGAATTTGAAAATTTGAAAGAATTTCAATATAAGGCGTCTAAGAACCTAAGTTTTCTGTTGATCATGCATGGTACTTAATTCAAAGTCTCCCTTTAAGAGGAAGAACAGTATTTTAAGCAAGTGAAAGCTGTAACAGTACAACACACAGTTACGCATATGATAATTTCACGCATTCAGGTAATCCCATTGAACTGAATGGGCCTAGGGATGTTTTGAAAAGTTACGTATACATAAGTGTAAGTGTAGAGTTGAGGTTTAAACAACTCTCTGAAATGTTTGTAATTTTGTCTTGTAAGTTTTACTCCTTCCCATTTTAATTGGTTTTTCTATGTGCTAAAGAATCATCCTAACACAGTCCTGTTTTTGTAATAAAGTGGATTTTTTTGAAATATCTGAACTGTCAGTGGTGATGTGTAGGACTCCAGGTGCTCCCGCTCATGGTACTGTGGAAGGAGATGACTTTAAATACGGGGCCCAGGTTTACTTCAAGTGCAACGCAGGTTACAGCTTAAAAGGCAGCCGTGTTGCCTACTGTCAGCTCGATGGGATTTGGTCAACACATCATCCCGAATGTGGTAAGATCACTTTAAGTTTTGATTCTTATCAAATGTTTCAGCCATTGTATTCACATCAAGCTAGAATATGCAAATCTTACTTGAAATTTGGTAGCTCCATGGCTTAGCATGATGTTCTTTTGTCATCCCACCTTTAAGAAGCAGTAGGAATTCTTATTTTACTCTGCTGAAGCCCAAGCCCTCAAGACTTACTAATAAAAAGGTCTAACTGAAATCAAATGACTGAAAAATAATCTCCTCAAAGGCATATATCCTCCTTACACACAAATAAAATTTCTAGAACCAAAATCAAATGAGGGACTTTGTGCATCAATGAATAGCTACTTCCATTGCTATGTACCTTTGCTATCTTCTCTGCAGAAGTGCGGTGCTCTCTGTGGAGTGACAGGGGCTTACTACACGAAGAATAGGCTCTTATGTAAACAGCATTCCTATCCCATGCAAAAACTATTAAAAGAGAAACTCCTACTCATTCTTGCTGTGCAAGTTTGCATGCCTATTGCAGATCTACCATTCATATTGATTCATCAGTGAAATCCCAAGCCCCATCTTCCTATCCAAAGAAACTAATTTTAGTTGAACTGTTTCATATTGCACAATTTTATTTCCATATTCCAGAACACTTCATATCAATTTGAATAGCGCTTTCACAAGTGTGCAATGGCAAGCAATGCAAATTTTGTGGAGAGTGTTGTGAAAGAGCTGTATATAAGTTCATCTGACAAACAAGCAAAGGCATTCTTCTATCTAAAGAGAACACACCTCCAATTGCAATAAATGCAGTAGGTTCCTGCTGCATGATGTCTCTGGCTAAAGATCTAGTGAAACGTCTGTCCTTAGACTTGGCTGTTACTGAAGTGTTGGTGGTGTGATTTGGGTCTCTCCTTCCCAGATGTTTTCTCATTATTTTTAGTCCATCAGAAAAATCATAACCTTGAGCTGATGGCAGAAGAGAATTATGATTCAAGTTTAGTGAACATGATCAAATAAGAGAAGGCTTTCATTGACTCACTTGGTCAAGCTTAGGTACATTTGGAAACATATGCTCTGCTTATCACAAGATGCCTCTAGGCTAAATATCGGTACAGAAATTGGCTTGGAAATAAAGCATTATACTGTGGGTGATTCCTGCAGTCTTTAGCTGCTGTCAAGTTACAAGTCATCTATGGTTCACATGGCCTGTGAAGTACACAGGAGAAAGACAGATCCAAATGAAAAGGAGATGAGAATCATGGCATCACAGAATCACATGATCGTAGAATCATAGAAATGCTTGGGTTGGAAGAAACCTCAAGGATCATCAAGTTCCAACCCCCCTGCCACAGGCAGGGTTGCCAGTCACTAGATCAAGTACTAGATCAGATTGTCCAGGGTCTTGTCCAACCTGACCTTGAACAGCTCCAGGGATGGCGCATCCACAGCCTCTCTGGGCAACCTGTTCCAGCACCTTGCCACTCTCTCAGTAAAAAACTTCCCCTTGACATCTAAATTCCCCCTGACACGAGGCTTGGCTTTTCCCTTTCTCCTGGCTTAGAAGTAGTCCAGCTCTCCTCGTTTTTTTTTCAGTATGACTTGCGGAAAAATATTTAAGTACATATATAACCTTCAGCATATACTAAATTCCAGTGTTGTTAAATAAAGTGCTGAAAAATAGGATTTATTTGGATTATCTACTCCATGTTAAGAGCAGATGCCCTTCACTGAACCTTGTAGTGCCGCAGTTCACTACGTGCTTACATGCTTTGTTGGGCTGGGCCAAAAATTTAAGTTTACTGTGAGAAAAATAAACAAAAACAGCAAATAAAAAGAAGAGGAAAATATTGAGAAGACGGAAGTAAAAGAGGTTTTATATGCAGTATGCCTATGAATTTGCACATTAAACATTTAGCATCAGTAAAAATATATATATATTCTCTTTAAATTCCTTTATTTTCCTGGATTATTGGGATCTCTCTGTCAGTGCTAAGAGACCAAAATGCAACCAAACATAAAAGCAAAATTTAGTAGTCTAGTTTTATTATCCAAGACCAGTGAAGTACTGAAAGTGTAGAAATGGGAAAAGGATGCCAAGGGCTTGTTTTGTGCAAATAGCTTAAGTGCATACTTTTATGTCCCTAAATTACTCCTGTTAATGACAATGGGACGTTAACATCATGTAAAGTCAAGGTTCTTCTTCAGAATTGTCAGTCAAGTTTTAGGGATTTTAAAGGATTTGAGAATTTTATGCTTTCAACAAAGACAAAATGTGTATCATTAACACACGTCTGTATTATCATTGCTTCTTTAGTATTTGATTTTTTTCAAAGACTAATGGGTCATATGGGACAGATGGGTCATAGGGAGGCATATTTAATGAAGCTTGTATTGTATTGCAACATCCGAATGTAATGGGTGAAAATAATGCCGTGAACTTGATAAAATGATTACTGTTCTCCCCCCTATTGTTAGTTCTAGATGAAAAAAGCTGCTCAGATCCTGGTGGCCCACTCAATGGCTACAGAAGAGTAGTGGAAGACACTGGGCTCTTGAATGGACGCTATGCAAAAATTGGCACAGTCATTGCTTTCTTTTGTAACAACTCCTATGTTCTCAGCGGGAATGAACAGAGGACCTGCCAAGACAATGGAGAATGGTCAGGGAAACAGCCAATCTGTATTAAAGGTAGTTTACAATCTTTTTTTAAAAATTATTTATTTATTTTTTACAACCACTTATAAAAGCTGCTATTTTTTTTACTAGATTTTGTTTTATGTATTTTACACTGGCCGGAGAATCATTTTTTCTAAGAATAAACTTTCTAACTGACACCTGATACCGATATTGGTAGCTTGCCAGCTCTCACTGGCTGCTAAACTCAGCTAGAGAAGATGCCAGTTATTCTAGCAGATGTTTCCATCTTTAAAGATGGAGGGGAATATTCCCCTAGACCCTTATTACCCTCTTTATAGGATGAAATTTGTGTAAGATCATTATCAACAATCAGCAGGGAATTGAAGCAGAAAGAAATAACTGCCTCATCAGAGTTCACATGATAAGAAACAGCTCTCCTTTAACAACCCTTTTAAGTCAATGGGACCAGTCCTGAGTGTAAAAGTTTATAAGACCAAGCTTGCAGATTGCAACCTTGAATGTCTGGTTTAGAAAATCACTGGAGGATGTGCTTAAACCATCTGTATTCATCAAAAACATTGAAACACATATTTAAATACTTTACTAGAAAGGGAATTATGCTGTTGACCTGGGGCTACTGTAAGCATGTCTGGAACCCTGAATGGATGAAGGGATTTGGGCTGGGGAACTGCCAAATTCATTTTCCCAAAGCATTTCTGGAAACATATTCTAATGGATATATATATTTTTTTGTTAACTGAATTAATGATAATATAAGGAAATATATCTGTCCCCTGTGGAATTTGCTTTATTCTGTTATTTTAAATGGAAATACTCACTCCCTGAAGCACATAATCATCTCCATTTGTGGAAAGCTTCTTTATTGATGATAACTTTGATAATGACATAAAGGTTAACATATACAGTAACCACAAAGAGCAAGATTCTGTTAAATCCCGCAGAAATGAATGCTTAAACATACAGATGAAATACATCCTGCAAGATTTCGTTTCTTCTGTTCTGCGCAGCAGGAAGGAAATCCCAGCAGAGTTATCTGAAGTGATGAAGTTGAATATTTTACCCTGGTCTTAAAGCAAATTAACAGAATATGCAAAATTAGAAATCCTCAGTTGTGCTTCTATTATCTTCTGCATATTCAGGCATATTCAGGTAACTCTCTGGGCATCCTCAGATTCTGAGTCCCCAGCTCCTCCCAAAAGGAGCACACGCAAGCAGCCTTACAGATGTCTCTAATATCTTGCAGCCTTTCTCCACGCGCTGACTCACTGGCATTTGCTCTGTGTGGCTACACAGATGAAAGTGAAACATTTTCTCTATAATTCCATTATTGAAAAAGTTTGTTCAGGTTCATAACCATCAGCTGTGGCAGTGTAATTCTGGCATTCAGATACACTGGCAGACAAATCTTCCATAGCTGACAGTGCACAGTGCAGAATATGCTTATTTGCTCCCCTGTTTGTAAATGAGATAGATCTAGAGACCTGTGGGATAACATTTTTCTAAGCTTTATGTTTTAGGGCGTATTCTTATTTTAATGCATATAACTTGCTGCCTTTTTTCTTAATCCAGTCCCCTCCTGCTATTGAGAGGAAGGGGTGGAAATGAGTATGAGCCATAATGTTTGAGCTGTGAATGTGGAAAAGTACTGTGAAACATTATATTTTTTCTAGCCTGCAGAGAGCCAAAGATCTCTGACCTGGTGAGACAGAAAGTGCTGCCAATGCAGGTTCAGTCAAGGTGAGAATGAAATACTTCAACTACAGTTTTAAGAAAAATGTAATTGCCTTTCCCTTCTTTTCACCCTATGTGTCTCAGCCTGATTGAGCAACCAGTCCTGTGAAGCGCTCCATGTGAACTCCACTGATAACAAAGCAATGAGAGCTGCTGGGAAGGGAGGTCTGATCGAGCACAGGTTTGCAAGCTGCAGGAGGCAATCAGAAGGAAAAGCACGGTTAGAATGTGTGAAGTACTGGACCATGCCAGAATTAGGCTTGCAAGCTTGTAACAGACTACAAGAACAGTCTGAGGAACAGTTCCCTGCGGCTAATAATGTGTCTTAAAATATGAAAATGTGTCACCTTAGAAAAGAAATGAGTGGGGAGAGCTCAAGGAGAGAAAGGGCAGTGTAATCTGACTCTCTCACATTTCATCACCCAAAGCAATATAGCACAGTTGATACTGATAAAAAGTTGGCTTTGGGATGAGCACTGGGAAGAGGAGGAAGCAAGGTAGGAAGAGAGGAAGGAAAAGAAAGTTTGTACCCAGCAGCAGATGCCCGAAGAAGACTTTAGCAACAAGGCAAACACACATTTCCCCCACATAGTCTCCCAGTCTCCAGCTGTCTATAGTGTATGAGTTGAAGAGATGTTCCTGAGACATCAGGAGGATTTCAGAGCCATCAAGAGATTCTTCTTCCTTCAATTTCTTGAATCACTTTTGAACACAGGTCTTTTTATTGTAGACATTTCTGATATTAATGCAAGCGGTATCAGAGTGCATCCATTCTCCCATCAGTATGGCATCATGATGGCATCTCATGTATGTGAACTGGTTTTATGCCCTGATGTATGTTCTGCACTTCATAGATAAGGCCAAGCGTGGGTAATGCAACACTGCAGGGTCATATGTGAGATGGGAATGGAACCAGGCAGACTTCGTGTGACCACAGCAGCTCCCATCCTTCTTCCAAAGTACAAGAAGCTTGGGGTTGCTCTTGTTCTTAATAACTTTACTTCCCCTGACTGCTGCCTACTCATGGATTCTGTATGATGGAGGCAGTCTCTCTTGGACTGAAAATTGAATCTCTATGTGAAAAAGCATTCTTATGGCTTTTTCTGGATACGGGCAATACTGGAAATAGCAAGGGAAATGAATTTATTGCTTAATTTTTCAGATGTAAATAGGTTTTTGTGTACAAATGTGCTTTTAACCATTAGAGCAAGGGATATGTCCTAAGTGATGAAGATTTAAGTATTACTGTCATCAAGCTTATGGTCCATACCCAGGTTGATGCATCTATTTATTTCCTTAATTATATGCCGTGTTTCAGCTCATCAGTACAGTTTCAAAATGGAAGCTTACTGATTATTGCAATTATGAAATCTCTGTGGTGAGGTAATTATCTCTGTTAATTGCTAAGTCAAGCAACTTTATCAACATGATTTAATCTGAATCGATTCCTAATACCGCCTATTAAAATGTTCACTGGAGAAAAGATGTGCCTAACTCCTCTCTAGTGAGAATTAATTATGGTAACACCAACTTCTAGTGTAATTTCTCTGTTTAAAACCAGAGTATTTCAGACCTTCTGTGAAAAAACTATTCCACATTCAGATGCAACTGGATATAATCCATAAACTGTTAAATGAAAAAAAAAGATTCAAGTAGTTATAAAGCAGTTATGCAAGTTATAAACATATGCACATATAGAAATAAAATAGCTGGATTGTAAATGGCAATATTGCTAAACTATGTTGGAAAGATATTTTGCCTTACTCTTTCACAAACTGCTTATGCTTTTAAATGATACTTAACACTGCTAGTGATGAAGCTATGGAAATGATCGCTTCTATCGTGTTTTTATTATGACCTTGTGTTCCTTGTTCATTGAAACAGGGAAACACCTTTGCATCAGCTTTACTCATCTGCGTTCAGCAAGCAAAAGCTTGAAATCTACCCAACCAAGAAGCCAGCACTGCCGTTTGGAGACCTGCCCCCAGGGTACCAGCATCTGCACACTCAGCTTCAGTATGAATGCATTTCTCCTTTCTACCGCCGCTTGGGTAGCAGCAGGAGGACTTGTCTGAAGACAGGAAAATGGAGTGGAAGGGCCCCTGTGTGTATTCCAAGTGAGTCTCCAGGGGAAAAAAATGCACACGTCTCTTGGTGGATGGGGCAACAAGCTGTGTATTCATCTTAGATAATTAGGGAATCCCAACAGTGTAGACTGTGCATGCTTGCAGGTGGGAGATAGCAGCAATGAAGCCTAGAGGATAGACAGCTCTTTTTGTCTACCAGTAGAACTTTTGTAGGTGATGGCAAAGGGATCAAGCTTCTGGCAGTGTAATTTGCCACCAATTTTTCTACTCTTTCATCAACCAAAGGTGGAATGTGGTTCCCTCATGATTTGAAAATGTGCTCCTACTATCCCTTCTCCTGTATTATTATTGCAAATACGATTTTGATTTCATCTGTGCTTTGGTACGCTGCTTATATTGAGCTTTAAGGAATAGAATGGAGGGCCTGCATTTTAAAGAGGCTTTTCCCTTAACATAGTCTGCTAAGGAAGGGATGATATTGCAAAGCATCAGCACATGTTTCCAAATGCAGGAAATTTTACCCCAGGTCTGACCCATAGTGATATATTCCTAGGACAGGGCACACCTTTTGCTTTGGATAGGTATTGATTTATGTGTATTTAGTTTAAAGTTTTGCTGCAAGACAAGTCTATTCTCATAAGCTTGAACTCAGCTATGATAAGACTGGTTCTAGAGCAGCACAACTACTCTGTGACTGCCTGGAACAGTTTTAGTATCCTGCTGGCTTTTATTATAAGCAAGAATCAAGGGTGTTCTTTCTATTTCTTTATATAGTTCTCTCATTAGAGTGCAATTTGATAGAGTTATCTTTAAAATTCACCTACTCAAGTGCTAATTCTACATTTCTACTTCAGCCAGGAATTCAGAGAATAACAAAAAAAAAAACAACCAAAAGTGTTTTTTTTTTTTTTTTTAAGCTATATAAAATACTCTTATATTAGAATTTGGCAGGTTGGAGATAGAGGTTTATTAGAAAGCTGTCTCTTACGCTAACAGTTGCAGCTTGGTTCATTCTAGTACATCCTAAGCAAGAATTGAGATTGACATTTGGTTTCTTTGATGGGGAAGAGGCATCGCCTCATTCTTGTTTCATGTTTCTTCAGTCTGTGGAAAAGCAGAAAACATCACTCTTCAGAAGACTGTGACCTCTACCAGGTGGCCGTGGCAGGCAGCAATCTATCGGACGGCCAATGGGGTGAAGGAGAACAGTCTCAAAAAAGGATCCTGGATCCTCATCTGCAGCGGGGCGCTGGTGAACGAGCGCACCGTAGTGGTGGCAGCTCACTGCGTCACTGACCTGGGCAAGACCATTGTGCTCAAGACAGCAGAGCTCAAGGTGGTTCTGGGGAAATTCTACAGAGATGATGACAGGGATGAAAAGACCATCCAGAACCTGCGGGTGAGTAAGTCTGCTGGGAGCAGAAAATGATGAGCACTGACAGATGCTGATCACATTCATCATGTACAGGGAGAACAAGATTATCCTTTGGGCGATGCACTGTTTTACATGCTGCTCTTTGAGATGTGTATCCAGAGAATCAATTGACAGAGCTGTCATGGCACAAGGAAGGGACATGCTGTAGTACATAAAATTCCCCTGGCACTGTCCAACTAGCATGCTTCCCTCCTAACACAGCTCACTAAGAAAATAACTCAGGTTCCTTGGGCCATGACATCTTGAGTGGTATTGCCAGAAAAAGAAAAAGAGAAGAGATGTCAGTTTCTGTCAAAAGCCATTAGCATAATTTATGAAAGAAACTTTTGTGCTCTAGATTGTGGTTTGACATCATTAAAACATCTCATACCTCTGTCCCAAGGTTATCTATCTATCTTTAAACTCAATAGAAGTTTGTATCTGAATTCAATTCCAAAAATAGCACCTCAAGCTTGCCAGAGTGGCTTGCTATTTCAAGTAAAACTACAGAGGTAGAAATCAAAATGAAGAGAAATACAGCAATTTTGGCTGTGTTTCTTCTTCTGGAGTGGGGGTTAACTAATGGATTTTATCCAAGAAATCATTGTTAATTTGATTCCCATCATTGCCTTTTATTGTTTTCATTCTCTAATCCCAGCTTTTTCAGGCCATCCTAATTACATTATCTTTTAGACAATATTTCTTATTAGGAATCCTCTTCCTTCTTCTACTGCTTCATAAAAGTAGCTGGCATTAATTATTTGGCCCCAACACTGTATTACTGAATCACAGAATCACAGAACTACAGGTGTTGGAAGGGACTTCTAGAGATCATTAAATCCAACCCCCCTGCTAAAGCAGGTTCCCTGCAGTAGGTTGCACAGGAACTGGCCATTAACTCCCCATTTTGCTGGAAATGTCGTTGACTGTATTCTATTAGGAGGAGTTTCAAGCAGTAGAAACTGGCTTGAAAACCAAGCCACCAAATCATGTTCTTAACAGAAGATGCTTGATCTCTTTGCATGTTCCATGTTTGGACTAGATGGCCTTCAGAGGTCTCTTCCAACTCTAAGGATTCTGTGATTCTGATTCTCATTTGAGCAAGCTCTAAGGTAAAAGAACTCTTCGGGAGTGGAGAGGAGAGGTGAGGAATGCAAACTACAGTATAAAAGTGTGGAAATAGTGCTGCTAATTTGCCATTGCTATTAACGCTATAATTCTTCCTGCTCTGTTTTCTCCCCAGATTTCTGCCATCATAGTGCATCCCAATTACGACCCCATATTACTTGATTCTGACATAGCTATCATAAAACTTTTGGACAAAGCCAGAATCAGCAGTCGTGTTCAACCCATTTGCTTGGCATCTTCTCATGACTTGACTTCATCCACAGAGGATTTAAAAATAACGGTTACTGGCTGGAGGGTATTGGCTGATATTAAAGATCCTGGATACAAGAATGACACAATCCGCATGGGAACCGTTCAGATGGTAGACTCACTGTTGTGTGAGCAACAGTATGAGGATAATGGGATACAGGTCAGCATCACTGACAGCATGTTCTGTGCCAAACAGGACCACACAGCCTTCTCGAATATCTGCCCTGCTGAGACTGGTGGGATCGCAGCCATAACTTTACCAGGAAAAGCATCTCCTGAGCTGAGGTGGCACCTGATGGGATTAGTGAGCTGGGGTTACGATAAAACTTGCAGCCTAGAACTCTACAGTGGTTACACCAAAGCGATTCCTTTCAAAGACTGGATTGAAAAGAACCTGAAATAAAAAGCTGTGTCTGGAAATAGCATTTTATAATTATCATGATATTTCTCACAGTCTCTGCTGCTTTAGGCTTTTTATCCCAGCGATGAGCCGCGCCTGGGATAAGGTTAAGGCAGACACCCTGGTAATTCGTCCCAGGATCAGACGCTCCATCAGGCTACTCTCAATTCATGACTAAATGTCATAGTGCATGGGAAGTTTTGCCATTTTTTACCTGTCTCCCCTGGTGGGAGGGTGATGCCCTGCTCCTGAGTCCGATGTACAGACACAGGACAGCAAATTGTGACTGAAATAAATCTGTAGTGTGGAGTCCCCAAGAGAAGTCACTGGCAAGCCTCTCCCAAAGGTCAGTCTGACTGACAGGAGGTTGCAAAGAGTAGCCTGAATTCATTATGATGGATGAGCTTGTTAAGGTATGTGCTATCTCTATTGCCATAGTACAATGTAATCTTTTTCCCTCCAAAGTACTTTACACGTTTAAATAAACCATGGTTTGTTTTTTTAACCTACATACCCACGTCTGACATTATTTAAATTCCTTATTTTACCTGTGTCACACCCCAGGGACTCTCTATTGCCCTTGTCTGCTACAAGTGACTCTCACTGAGGCTGCACACAATTCAATTACTGCATAAATATCAGGGACCTTCTTTTCTTCATACACCCAGTGATGCTATTGTTGCACACGAACCACTGCAATGAAATGTACTCAGAGAGTTCTTTCTCACCTTATATTCTGAATGGATGAAAACCTGAAACACACTTTTCAAAACATTTTCCCACGTGGATTATTTCAAGGATCTCTAAAAACCAGCACAGGTTCTGGTTTCCATCTGCTCACTTACTCCTGTGGCAAAATAACTCACCTGAAGTGCAACAAGGTAAAGAATTACGGCTAGGTGTCACGCTGAGCAGAGGCTTTTCCTTTCTGGACTTTCTGACATCAAAGTGTGAGATTGTCCAGTTGGGTATGTTGTCCGGTGGAGAGACTTCGGTTCCCTCATGGTTCTTAACCACTCCTCTCTCACTAAATTATTTTCCCTACTTCAGTTATGCATGAAAATGGAAGATGAAAAAGTTGAGGAAGGTGGACAGAGGAATGCCTCCCATCATAGATAATTCATTTGCGACACCCTGGAATTTGTAGAACCTGCAGTGTCCACGCCAGGTCACAGCAACGGTTGGATGGGAAGATCTGATGAAAGAATTTAGCACCCTCACCAAAGACTTGGATCCTGAAGTCACGTTGGGCCAAGCCTATGGCATGGCTGTGGCTCTCAGAAGCTGAGGAGTCTGTTTCCAGCTCCCATTTCTCTCATGCTGTTGAAATCTTGTTCAGTTTCTCCGTGCTCTGTAGTTCCCATCCACTTTTGAATCTGCAAATTATTGCTAAACGGGCAATTGGTCCAGAGGAACGTTCCACATAATTCCTTTTTGCCTTCCTGGGCAGAAGAACTGAATGCTTTTGCACTTTCCTTATTCTCACTGGCGATAGGACCAGGTTTTAGTTAAGGGCTTAGTTTAAGCCCTCTAATTTAAGGGCTATAACCAAAGGGAATTACTTTATGTTGTTTGTCTATCTCCTACTGCCAAAGAGGTGCTTGGCTTACAAACTGTATGGCAACAAACATTCTGAATTCAGTACGAAAAATCAGATGTGTTTCACTCCTCCACTGGGAGGAAGACATTCCAGTGAACGTATGGTACTCCCCCTTACGGAAGGGAGCTGAGGAAATTAGGTGACAGTTCTGGAGGAGGGCAAACTTGCAAAAGTTCAATACATTGTTTTTTTTCCTAACACTGCAACAGTGAATAAAATGAAAGAAGGAGGAAGGAATGCAATCGTTTATTGGACCACGGCTTGCCTACTGAGAGCTCTTCCATGATTGCATTAAATAAGAGTTTTGACGCCATAACGGCAATGGAGAAATCGTGAGGGTCAGTGAGCTGCTGCTTCTCTCAGCTGTGGCACCGTACCTGCCCTGCTCTGCCTCGCGTTGTTCTTTGCTGCTGCAGCTGAGAAGAATGTGCCTTGAAGGTTTCTGCCTCTGTGATATATCCAGGAGAGAGCTAGGCACGCTGAACTGCAGAAGTCTGCCTTAATTCCAGTCCGAGCTCTCACTCCTCTCCTTTTACAGCCAGTCGGCCACGGTGAGCATTTACTGATCCTCCAGCTCTGCCTCAGCGCCGTCCCCGTTCGGTTTCAGTCACTACAGAGCTGGCAACAAATAGCTCAGAGGTGCTGGTTGGGCAGCAACACCATCGCTGTTCACTGGCTGTGTACCACCCCGAAGTTTATTCTTCCGAAACTCTGTGGGATGAAAATCACTGTGTGTGAAGGCTTACCGCGGGAGGAGGTTGCTACAGCTGTGCCTGCACCTCTTTCAAAGGTCAAGGACTTATTTTTAAGATGCCCAACTACCTCAAGCACCTCCTTTCCGACAGGTGAGGACCTCTACATCGGCTGGGAAGGGCTTCAAGCAGCTCCGCAGGGACGGCAGCCTTACAAACCTCCCCCCGCTCTCCTTTCCCGCTCAGGGTCCGGCCGCCCTCAGGCCGACCCCGCGCCCCTCAGCCCGGCGCAGCGCGCGGGGCCACCGGAGCACCGCGGGGCCGCCCGTGCAGGTGGGGCTGCGCCGCCGTCGCCTGCCCG
>PPHD01015142.1:0-16278 GCA_002909625.1 Bambusicola thoracicus | reverse complement strand
GAGGCTCTTGGGGAACGTAGTTCTTTCTCTCTTCCAGACAGGTACCTGGAACTAAAGGTCTGCTCCCAGTACACTGCATGATGTTGTGATGTGGAATACTGATAACCAAAAATCATAAAACCATGACACTTCTATTACTCTAGCATACTTTTACTGACACAATGGACATGAAGAATTAATTTATTAGTTGGTGTAATTTATGAAGCAGTTTAGTAGAGGTAACATGCTATGAATATGAGAGTGGAGTACTTTCTGTGTGAGATCTCCATGCACATGACTGTTTTTCCAGTAGAACTGAGTGGATTCATGAGAATTCTGTCCAATCTTAAAGGGAAATACCAGACAGGTTTTAGGAAAATAAACTTATTTACTGTCTTCAGTTTATATGAGTTTTACATTCCAGCTATCATAGTAGGGATGCAAAGTGTATGTTTGCTTTTAATCAAGTTTATATTTTTATAAAGCTCTGCCTTTTAAGTGGTAACTGGTTGAAGCAATTTTCTTGTACATCCTTAATTTGTCAGGCACTTAACTGCTTTTAATGTCATATTGCTGCTCTAAATGAGTCACGAAGAACAGCTTTTTAATGGCTTGTGTTTCCCAAGTTGCATTTTAGAGTTTCTACCAGATGATCTATAAACAAGATTTCAGCTGGAACTAGAAAAGAGAAGTTGACATTAATATTTTGGTACAATCCTAAGTCAATGTGCAAGAGTAAACAGAAGTGATAATGGGTTTCTTTAACTAAGAGGAACAGCGCAGAAAGATAATGTCAAGTTTTGATCATTTTTATTCCTAGTGTCTGTCTTTTGCATACAGTGCAATTGCTCTTTGAAGTGAAAGGAATCACCAGAATGACCTATTCCATCAGAGGTATTACAAAATGTCTGTGAGTTCATTTGTAACTGGTAGGAATGAAAAGAATGAAAACAAAAATTATAGCTCTGTGTCACACCTCAATTTGGACGGTATTTAAGGGCAGTGATTTTATAAAGCCCTGTTGTATTCATGTGGCATTGTAAAAGCTGCAGTTTTCTTAAAACACTATAGCAAGTATGTAAGAGCAGAAGTGCTGTACATTTTTAAAGTAGAAAGTTTTTATCGTCTTTCCATCTATGTCCAAACTGTTGATTATAATAATTGTAGAGAAACTATAAGAAAATGGGATAGTAAATGTTCTTGAAAGACCTGATGTCAGATGCCAGTACAAGGTGGTTCTGGTTTAGAATACTGCAGTCATTTAACATGCCTATATTAAATACAGTTTGAAACAGGCCCAATGTTTTACCATAAAGATTTTGCTTGAGAACAGACTGAACCACACAGTTGAACAGGTGAGGTTTTTCTTATGTTACTTCATTGATTTTTTTTTTTTCTGTTTGTTCTTCTATACCTTGTGAGATTTTCCTCCCTTGAGCCACTTAATTCTTGAGGCAGTTCTAATTTTTACTTTGAAATTCTATTCAGTCCTGGCTACTACATACACTGGTACAAAGGATTGTTACTCTCAAAGACCATTATAAATAGTGGGAAAACAGAACATGGTACATTAGAGATGTGTTTTGTATATCAGTCATAGCCAGCAGTAAAGATTGAATTCCATTTTACAGAATTACAAATTTGAAGAATGCTGAGGAATTATGGTAAACAAAAGGGAGAGATGAGTCCTGAATTTACAGAAATATTTCTTGTATGTCTCTTGTAATAGCCAGTTGGTAATGATCAACACTGGATATGCATTAATCTAAGCCTTCATTTCAGATAATGCACCTATAAAAATATATTGATAGAATTGCAAGATGGTACATTTTATTTACTGTGTTTTCCATGATGCTGTCCTTTGTAACTCAAATATTTTGGTGATATAAGTATTTCAGCCACCAGGTAGGTGCACAGCCATCTGTTCTGCCTCTGGCAAGGCTTCTGTTGCCGTGCTGCCTAGAAAGAGAATGTTGCATTCCTCTTTCAGACTATTCAACCTATTTCAGAAATCAGTGCTTTTTCTTCAGCCCATTTTCTGAATGTGCTGTATGTATGTTCCACCATAGAGCTATGTTGCTGGAAAGGGCAAGGCTGCTCCATCCCAGACTTTTTCTTTGACCTCAAGCAGAGATGTGTTTTTTGTAAAGTTGGGAAGCTTGCTTTTTCCACTATGTTGCACTTCAGTATTAAAAAAAATAAATTGCAGAGAATAAAAGAATAACCATAATGGGGCTTTCTCCATCTTTCTGAGAAACAAGCTTTCCAGCTGCTTTTTCTGGGAGAGAAATCAGCACAAAGGTTGCCATTTGGCTACATTTAATATATTCAGCATCTGCACTTGCATATAGGGTAGGAAAGGCCTGAAAGTAATTTGAATGTTACTGGGACTGAGCTCAGATCTAATCAGTTATCAGCACTTTCTTTTGCTGTTTTGGATATGTAAATTTGTGTCAAAATACAGTATGTCATGTGATAATGTCAGCTAATTCTTATCTGGGCGAGACTGGGGAGTAGAATCTGTATTTCAGTTGTATACCAGTGTTCCTTATCACACAGCTTATGCAGTGCTCCTCTCAGTTTGACACTGTATTGTCTAAAGCTCTGAATGTGCAATTCATAAAGAACAGTATGTTGTGATTTCATCTTAATTTAGAACAAAGCATTTGGAAAAACTTTTTACACTTGTTAAAAATTTACAATATTTCAACTTTACCCTTGGTTTCAGGACTTTGAAGAGGTTTTTAAAATTATGCCTTACAACTATTTTCAGTATATCCTGAAATAATGATTACAACAATAACAAATCAAAATAAAAAGTGAATAGAAGTCTAAACGGTAATTTAGAAAGTGCATATTTTTAATAACTTTTAAAAAATCAGATTTTTTTTTCTAAGAAGATGTTAGGCATTAATTAATTTCATACTGAAGTATCAAATATGCTGCTAGTGGAATCACCCAAATCAGATGTTTGCTCTTTCAAATACTGACGCCTTTCCAAGGAAACATTTTAAGGCAATTGTAGCTTACTACACTGCTTTCCTGTGGTAGTCTGCCTGCTTAAATAAAATGTGTTTGAGTGCTTCAGGATAACCCTCAAGATTAATTCTATGAGTTTTATGTGTAATAAATAAAATAAAAAATCGTCTTTGCTAACTATGTTCATTTACAAGTCAACAGAACAATAGTTTCTTGATGAGAGAATGACTTACCTTTCCTATTGTATAATGTAATTTATAAAATACGGATACTTTCTGGCTCTGCAGCTAGATTGTGCATCCTTTAGAAGTGAATGACCTTCATCCAACCACCCAGAAGATCGGCTTACTTTTCTCAGGAAGAGTGGAATGCTTGTTAAGACTTTGCAGGCCAGCCTAACATTTCATATGTTACATGCAATGTGAAAGAATATGCTGTGAATTATTAGGCTGCTGCTCTGAGCTTTGGTGCCCAGAAAGCACTCATTTGGTGTCTGCATACATGAAAGCCCAAGCATGTTGTGTTTTCCATGTATATAGCATGGAAAAGAATGAAGCTCTAAAGTTCTGTTGGTTGATTCAAACAGGGTGGTTGACTATTTTGCTATTCAGATGACATTTAGGAGTTCCTCCTGTTACCTGGATGCTATTGTTTGCTTTTTTGAGCCATAACTAGCGAACAATTGTTCATTGCTGGCAGTAGGGCTTGTTGGCTATGGTTTAATTTGTGTAATTCTGTTGAGAATGATGTTTCCTAGTGCATATCCTTTTAAATGACAAGACAAAAAAGCAAAAAAAAAAAAAAAAAAAAAAAATTCCCAGCATTTCATGGAATGAATTATGGATTATCTCTGAGTCAGTTCTCTTATGTGAGATCAAGTTAATCAAAGCATTAAAACCAAACATACAGTTGATGCATGTAGAGAAGCCTTCCTACATTTATAGAAACTTCTGAAAGAGACATCCTAATTCGACTACAAATGAAGTTTGCAGCTAATATTTGTGACCTGAAATAGGACCATATAATTTGAAAGATGAACAGGCATTTTTCCTCTTTTTTAAAATACATCTTCTCTTACGAACTTAGGTTTTGATAGACCGTTATAGTAACAAATGCGGAATCCATAGGATTGCTGTTAGAAGCATTTAAAGGTAATGAATTCTTACTGTTGAGTGTATCTGGTAAAGAACATTATCGTGAGAACGTAAATTAGAAGAAATGGAACAAAAGGTATCGAACTGTGAAATGAAGGAAAGGAGTTGGTGCATCAAGATGAAGTGACGTTAATGTTGAGAATGACTTACTAGGATGAAGGGGAATTTGGTCATTATGTGACAGATACGAAAGGCACATGGAGAACAGAAAGATGAAGATGGAGCAATGGGCTCCAATTTATTTAAAACTATGGAGTTGCACAATAGTTAATCTGTGAGACTGGTTTTCATTTCATGATTGTTTACCTTCTTGTAGTTCAGCACATCTGTTTTTATTATTGTCATCTTTTGAATCTTGTTCTAGATTCTGTCATTGTTTTACATGAACTTCTTGTTTAATGCCATGAACTTGAGTGCACTGACAGCCCACTGCATTACAGGTACTTTCACAGAAATTTTTCAGATATTCATGTGTGTAAACTGGCATTATGAGGATGGACAGCTGACCCAGGGAGGTCATGTTTATCTCCCCCCGGGTCAGTGCGAGCAAAACAGCTGCTATGGATCACTGTCTCACACAGAACAACGATGGGAGTAGGCAAAAGGAATGCAGAGCTGCGATAGAGACCGCTGTGCCAGGTGCTGTGAGACAAGCTGCAATCAACCGCAAGTTATGAGCACCGTGCCTTGTTGTACTTAGCATGCTATTTGTACAGTTCTATATAAACAGCTGTGTACAGTTATTAAATGGCTTGGCTACTAGAAACCAGATTGGTATGTGGCCTTGTCCATGCCGCGCCTTGGCTGAATATTGCTCTCCAGAGGACTCTGAACAGTCGCTCGGCGACAGCATTATGCTGAAATTCTTTGTGTAAGTAACTGTACAATCTAGTATCCTTCAATACTTGTAGGTTAGACCTGTATTACAGACAATGGAGAAAGAAAAAGACATAGACATGGAGTATGGAGTGATGTATAGTAAAAGGTAGAAATAAAGGAAATGAATGCCCTCACTTGGTGACAACAGGAGCATGACTATGGGAAATGGTCATGGCTCATAGTTTGCATTTAGATGGGAGAAAAAGGGAAGATTATATATAACTTGTGTGTGTGTGTATAGATCATTCATATTTTACAGGAATTCATAGTCCATACATATAAAAAGAAACAAAGTCATAATATTTCATCAGCTTGATTTCCATTCTGTAGTTTTGGGTTATTGCAGAGGAATTCAGGATGTTTCATTTGAATGGCAACTTCTTTTTCTACGTCAGCAAGTCACTGAAAATATTAAGGGTTTTATTTAATTTTATTTATTTCAAGATCTGGCTCAGAACTGTATTTACTCACTTAAGGCTGTTATGCCCCCAGTTATTCAAAATGTAAGAGTACTGTAAGCCTGCATCCTCATTAGTTTGTTATTTTAAATTACAATATTAGCTTTAATTTTTTTTTCTAAATGTTATAAAACACAGGCTTTTCACTAATTAATATTGGCTGATTGTTCCAACTTTGAGAATCCAGCCTGGATCCAGCCTTACTTTCCTCTTTAAGAGTAGATCATAGAAGTAGGCCACATCAGTTTGGGCTCCCAGTGGGGGGTGGGGGAAATGCTAGCAGTGCCACCTGTAACACTGAGTTTATTTCTGGAGAATCAGGGACTGTAGCAGGTGACCTGCTTCAAAGTTGTAAATTCAACCTTAACTAATTTTCATGAGCAAAGATCTGCATTTGGAAGTATTTGTCTGATGCTTTGTTTCTTGACATCACTGCAACTAGCTGTGCTAGATGACAGATCTCAGAGGAAATAAAACTTGTTGGTGAATAATGTCTGAATTTTACTGAAAGAGACGTATCTGAATCATCCCCAACATGCCATTTCAGTCTCTTATAAATGGGACAGTGGGAACTGAGGCAAAGGTTCCTTTTCCTCTCCCAGCTGAGACATCAAAATTACCCATGTAGTCTTAAAACTTTGAACAAGCTCAAATGCCTATGCTGTGAAAACAGATGTATTTGTATTGAATTTTGTTTTGTTTTGTTTTTTGATAGTACTGAAGTGAGAAGAAGTGGATGTTGCTGAGTATTTAATGTTGCTGTCAATTCAAAGCTGACGGTGTTTCCTGTATGTAGTATATATACTTTCATATTAATGTGATTTTTTTTCTCTTAATTAACTTCCTCTTGAGGGCTGTTGACCACTGAATTTTTTCCTGTGTATGTGACTCAAAATTGATCAATTCAGAGGTGATTTATGTCGTTGTATTTAATCTAGCATGCTGAACTGATAGCACTTAGGCCTTTCTTCTTGGCATTCAGGGGTGTTTTGGGGACATACAGGAAAGAAAGGTGAAAGCAGGAAGGTATAAATCACTTATTGTTTCTTTTTTCAAGCAGAGGATTGGCGGACAAGCCAAATAAAAGGTTATGTCTGTAAATCTAAAATGGTATTTCTGAAAAAATAATTACATTCAAATTGATTCAAAAATATCTTTTCTGCTGAAAGTCAGTATAAAGATTTTAAAAGGCAAAGAAATGCTATTTTGTACTCTGTTGTCCTTATGCCTACATTTTATATGAGCTAGATTAATTCTCAGAAGATGTAAATGCTGTCAATAGCATATTATGAAAATCCACCCTTGAGTTTACAAATTCACGTACGAACCCTGAGGCATAACTTGAAAAAATTTAACCCATAATGACAGCTCTGAACAAGCAATTAAAAATAACAATAGTATCGAGCCATGTTTGAAGTGTAAACTTATGTCTGCACTAAAAACCAAAAATACAAGTAAAATGAATAAACATTAAAAACCATGGATAACACCTATATTGTGACCCTTCCTGTCAGATTCCAGAAAACACAAATCTAATTATGTTTTTGAGAAAATAGTGCTGGAAGAGCTGCCAACATTGTTTTAATTGTTAGATTACTAAACTAAAGCAATTACAAAATCATTGAGCGTGATCTGCTATAACAGTCATTCTAATTTGTAGGGCTCCACTGACAGTATTAAAGTTATTTCAGATTATGCTGAAATAAATTAAATCTTAATTTGAATATTAATATCTGACTTGATTCTTAGGAGATCAAGTATTTGATATTGCTTGCAAGATAGAAGAAACATTTCCTAGCCTTAGACAAAGCAGCTACATCTAATGCAGGCATGCTAATGAGGTTTTCTAACATATCTTTACCTGTTAAGATATTCTCTAGTTTATTTTTTGCTTCCTGTGAGTGGTGGCAACTTTTACTAACAAAAAGCCTCAGCGCTGCGGTGCACTACTTGTGCCTAGCCTATCTAGGATCACCGTGCCTGTGTACCTATTTCATCATGTGTTGAACAAGTCTATTAGGGTCAATGATTACTGCTTTGGGCAATTATCTGCTCCAAAACTTTCATTTCTGCTTTTTCCAACATCTCCTAAAATGAAAAGAATGGGAACCTCTAATCTTTGAATAATAATCCTTAGAGATGACTATGGAATCAAACTGTGAGATCGGCTTTTCATTTTCTGTAGCAGTTATCATGCTCTAAGCTTTGTCTGTGTTTGGATGCACCCTGTGACAATTGTGTGGACCCTTTAATGCAAGCCAGTCTTTCAAATGCAATGCAATTTGTAATACTCCATGGTAAGTGGTATTTCAGTATGACTAATTTATAACATGTTCCTATGGGGACTCTCAGACTTCTGTGACTAAGTGACAAGCATAACTTGAGAATTCAAAGCCACTATGAAAAATGTCGGTTTGCAACAGTGGAAATGTAGACACTGAATAACTACATAAAACTGATTTTGATTCCCGGTAAAATAAATAAATAAATTGTTAACAGCAATGTCATTGAGCTAACTGGTTCTTGAGTTCACACAGTTTTACCCAAAATTCCTTTTAAAATTTGTTTCCTTTGACTTCAGTGGACCTTGAATCAGGCCTTCTTTGCTGTTGGTTTATCCACTGATATTTGTGAAAATTCAGTGATCTTTTTAAAAGCTGGAAGACTATATTGAAAAAAAAATCATTACAAAGTTTGAGCAATTACTATACCTTTCTCCAAGCAACAAGTTTTTAAACTTTTATGTATTATACAAGGGCAAATCGTTTTAAACTAAAAGAGATTTAGATTAGATATTAGGAGGAAATTCTTTACTCAGAGGGTAGTGAAGCACTGGAACAGACTGCCTGAGAAACTGGATGAGCCATCTCTAGTGGTGTTTGAGGCCAAGTTGGGTGGAGCCTTGGTCAGCCTGATCTGGTGGTTGGCAACCATTTCATGGCAGGGGGCTAGAACTGGATTATCTTTAAGGTCCAACCTAAGCCGTTCTATGATTCTGTAATTTCTTCCATCAATCAGCTGTATTCTCCTTCACATTCTGGTATCCCAACATGTTACCTGTGTCTGCTATCTGTCATCTCATTTCTTCCATGATGTAAAGTACAAACTAAGATGTGCTTTGCAGGTTTCCCATGTAGTCAGTGATATAGTCTCCTCTGTTACTGTCTAGTATTGTCTCAGTAGAAGTCTCCATTTCCCATTTGTAGTTTGTAACCTTAAAATGTAAGAGAACAAAAGCAGGTTAGACTTCTCTAAAAATCCCTATATAAATCTCCTGTTGCTGAATTCACAACACAGTGAATTTTAAGAATCCATCATCTATTTATGAGTTACGTATTATTTGAGATCAAACTGATTTCCTCTCAAGTATGAAACAGGAACTAATAAAACGTGGACAGAGGAAATCCTGGAACACACATTTATTTTTTCACTGAGGCTTAATCCTGTTCCCATTTATTTCAGTGTCTTTGGATCAGGCCCTATTGTTAACTTCTGTTCCATTCAGTTTCCCTGGTAACGTTTTATTATTAGCTTCATTATTCTTCAAAGATGTGGCATGGAGGGTTCCTCTTAAATATGAACAATTGTAATTTTATTTTAAATGTTTCACTTCGTGGGCAAGAAAAGAAAAAAGGAAAAATAACCCATCTAACTTGTCTCCACAGAATTGCTACAAATATCAGACATTTTTTCATGGCTTCAGTGAAAGATTTTTGGGAGATAGATTATTATGAATTCATGTATTTTGCTCCATATTTGTATTCATATATTCATATTGTATACATATAATTCATGTATTTGACTCCATATTACCAGTAGTGCAGTGATTTTAAGAATAATTTATCTCAGTGAAAAGAAGAAATATTATCTTATTAATCTTTAATGCTTGTCACCATTACTACCAGCACATCTGCAGGACAAAAGTAAAGGAGATGTGACATTGGATCTGCTTTCATTTCTAGGCTCTATTAAATGACGTATGCTTATATGACCATCTGAAAGCCTTACTTAAAAATTTCTTTGGCCTACATAAGACTTCTTTGTAAGAAATGAGGTTAGCTCTTAGCTTTTAGACTCCAGAAATCATTATGTAGAAGGATTATTGTAGGAGGTTGCAGATTTTTCTTCTCTAGTATTAGCTGCTTGTCCATTTGAATTCAACAAGTCTCTCTGTCTAAAGAACAAGTGTAGAATTTGATAAGAAATTTATTTTTTCATATACTGATTTGTGAAATAATCATAATTATTTTAACCCTTTCCCTCAACTGAGAGGCCACATTCAATGGCCACATTCCCTCATAAGAAGCTTTGCTTGTAGGCTTTCGGTACTTTTGGAAAGAATGAAAGTAACTCTGGTACATAATAATAAAAAGAAAAAAAGCAGTCTTATGTCAATATAAGTTCAGAACAACTACATCATGGACAAAGCAGAAAATATAAATAGACATTTTAAAGCTTTCAGTATTTTTCAAGGTAGTTTGGATTTAGAGTGCAATTCACCCATTAATAGATCAAGGACTTTCTGATTATGTCTTTCACTCATGTTGCATAGAAAAGATGATCTGTCGGAATTTATCAGCAGATGAGTGATTATTTATCCTCTTATGTAGGCTCCTATTTATAGTATTTGTCAAGCAAGTTACCTCCTAGGGGAGGATTACCATATGAGCACTATGTGGTGTGATGAAAGCCTTAAGATACCTCAGGCTTTGTAATTTCCTTTTATCTGAAATAATTGATGTAAGGACTAAAATGCTCTTAGAGTCTTAGAGTTCTGACTGGAAATCTTGTGCTATTCAGATGGTGCCTTGGTTACAAGCAGATACTTCTGCTTTCCAGCAATTGTGAAATCAAGGCTCTTCAATAAATGGAAAAGAACTCCTGATTTTCCCTGTTGCTAAGGAAATGGTAAGAGAGAAATAATCATTCTTTGGAGAAATGACTAATTCTTGTTGTAAGATGTGTCATTCTCGGTATTTCTTAGCTCTGTAGCTTCATCTGTCCAAACAGTTTCAACTATGTTTGAGATAACATAGTCTGATAAGAATTAGATTCTATCTTATCCAGTAAGATCACATCACTGTCTCTCAAGAGATTAAGTAAAATGATGAGAAAGTGGCTAGTTATGGTCATTGGCCCATCCTATCTGCCACATCCAAGGGTAGTGCTAGTGGGAGTTAATGGATTGCTTTCTGCCAGATTTACTTGTTCTCTTCGCATGGACATATTTTTTTTTCCTCTCTTACAGTAGGCAGGAATGAAAGGCTTTCTAAAAGACGGAATTACTAGAGCTTACAGAGAACAAAGACTTGTACAAATTTCCTGTCAGTCAGTTGTATCTGATGTGCAGGAAAGACAGACTGATTAGGACAGAGGGTTAGGACATCTCCTTGGATCCAGCTAGAACATTTGATTTCAAAGTTTTGAATTTTAGCACTGAGAGGAAAGCAAAACTGCTACTGCTTGCATATGCTGGTCTGGGTTATTAACTAGTCCTGCTTCCACTGACGGTTTTGTTAGGGCTGATTACTTGATCTGCTTTCAAATACACTGTCCTTTTTGAAAGCTACATGTACTAGTGCTGTGCTTTATTTGCACTTCACTTTTGTACTGTCCTTTTTCATAGTAAAGAAAGAAAAGGAAAAAATTGAGAGCATTAAGAAATAACTGCTTTGAAACAGTACAGCTTTCTAGAAGTGTGTCAATCAGCTTTTGTTTCTGTAGGCATAGGGACATAAAGCTGCTAGTGCTGAACATTGCCAATACAGTGGGTTCTAATGCCGTCTCGTTGAGTTGAGGTGTAGGATTCTATCTTGGGGTATTCACTACTTCTGTGGTGTTGAGACTGACTGCACGCAAATAGGGTAAAAGGAAGAAATACAGCCTATTGTACTGAGGGTTTTTTTGCTTCTGTCCTTTTGAATTACATTCTTAATTAGCACTTATAACTCTAGTGTATAGAAAGCACGCTCTAAGAGTGAAAACAAGCCCAATCCAAGTGGAGATTTCTTTTATAAGGCCCTTCTCAAACATTTACGAGCATTTGAAAGAAGATGTAGAATTGAACTTTGTGTTCAATGAAGAGTTATTGTAATCAACAGAGATGTGGAGTAATGTAACTCCATAGACCAACAGTGCTGAACCAAAAAGCAAGGTGAGGAATTAACAAAATCTACTAGATGCTTAGCAAAATGTCTAAAATCTGTGTATTTGTTCAATATTTGGAAAGTATGTGTCATCTTAAAAATGGAATTGAAAGTACTTTCAACTTGTTTATGCTTAATTTGATAGGTCTGTGATACATATCCAGAGGCCTTTGCTTGCATGAATTGTTTTATGGTGTTGGTATCAGAGATGTATAGACATTGAAAATAGCTGAACTTCTGGGTTAGTAACTTCTTAATTCAATTGAATTTCCTGTTCTGAAAGGATGAATGATGTTTTCATTAATGTGGGAAACAAGTGCATAAGATTGATTCATGCTTTTTAATGTAAGGTGTTACTGTGTAAGCTACTTCCAGTGAATACCATCATGCAATGGGACCCATGTAGGAATGTGTTTAAATGAAGCACCTTATTTTGATCTCACTAAAGGGGGCAAAACTGAATAATTTTCAAACCTGTCACTTTTTCCTATTTAAATGATAGCATCAAAATTCTACCAGGAACTGGGAGTATATGCAGTATATGATTTATTCCTTGATTTGAAGTAGCTGTTTAATGTTCTCTTTCTAAAGCCTGGCTTGAACAAAGACATACATTAACTTTGTTTGTGTGTATATACACATATATGGTGCTAGAGTAGGATTCCCTTTCTTTGATTTTGAATATGCATTTTGAATGGGGAGACACATCTTAGTTTTGTACAGGGTGTGATACATTCTGTACTACAAGATTAGTGAAGAGATCTTATTTTTGAATTCTGTAAATCAGGATTGTAATCTCTTTAAAATATTCCTACCAAATTACTTGTGAACTATCTGTCATGTAAAATGCTTTCATAGATATATAAAAAATGAGTTATGTTAGTGTCTTGTCTTACATGACATCTCACCTCAGGGACCTTTGAAGTCCTCTTAAAATTTAGCACGAAATAAGTACAAGTTTCAGTTTAATCATTCATACCTTTGAAAACTCTTCTGCATAAGTAGATACAGTCAGCAATTTGAATTGGAGTCAGTTCACTTACCATAGGGGCACTGTTGCTGTGACCAGAATGATCTAAGAAAATAAGACAGTTTGTCAGTAGAAATAATTTCCTACATCTAATCTCTACTTCAAAGGTACCCTTCATAGAGGAAGTTCATTTCTGGCCTAAATGTAGACATATCAATTGTGCCTTTAAAAATATTTTTATTAATTGTTTAATCCATTGAAAGGGTCATTCCCAGAGGAGAAATCATCAGACTTAGAGTTCAGCTTTAAGCAATCATATCCTAGAAGGATCTGTTTTACTCTGCAGGCTACAAAGTGGATGTATGTGGTAGGCTAAGACATAACCACTAACTTTGGGAAGTCAACTGGCTGGATAAATTCTACTCTTTCTGTCTAAAAAAGCCAGAAAGCATTTTACATGAAGTCAACTTCTTGTACAAATGCAATATGTTTGTGTATGATTGCATACAAATAAAATTGAAAATCCAGAAAAAGAAAAAAAAAAAGCTATATACTGTTATTCCTCCATGCAATCACTGCTATAAATACAAAATGGGAATAAAACGCCCTGGATTTGGAGTGATAATGTTGGAGGCTCACTCTATTCTACCATAGCTGATATAAGTGTAGTGAAAGGACGAATCTGCCTCATGATGAAAATTTAAGTACCCCCTTAGGCTGCAGTGCTTAGCTGAAAAAAGACTTTGGTGTGTACCTTGCAGTAGCCTGTGTCCTGCTGGGCTTCTTTACCTCTCTGAGTCAGTAACAACTTGCATAGTGATGTAATGTCTAGCATTAACCTGATTACAACATGTGTGAAATGGGAACCCTAAGGTGACATTCAGTTCAGTTTTGTGTATAATAAAATGAGGTTGATTGTTCTTGATACGAAATTACTATAAAATTGCTGTACCATGACATCACCTATTGCAGGCAGGGTAATGATATGCCATTGCAAATTGCAGCAGTGAAATACCCAGGAGCTCCCTGTTATGCGCTTTACCAAACTGTATCATATTTTGATTTTCCTATTCAGTATATACATCAAATTTCTCTCTCTTAATTTTGCTTTCTTTCTTATTCTGACTCCAATCTATATTTCTTAATGTAGAAGACAGAGCATCTTACACATTTATCAACAGTGGCTTATTTTTTCCCTCTTTCCCTCCTTTCCTACTGCCTCTCCAGTGTTGCTATTAGGCCCAGGTCAAAGCCTACCTCATCTTGTTGCAGGACCTCCAGAGAAGCATTGCTGGCTCAGCGATCATGAAATGTGCACTTCTGGGGCCTTGCAATGTCCCCATCAACATCAGGAGGTTACCCATGCTCTTGCAGCCTTTCCCAAGGACTCTCTGGACATTGCTGCCTGTAACTTTCCCAGGATACCGACATGTGTCTGAGACAGACCTTGTCCTCTAACCCCAGACCTTATGCTTCACACAACCTCATTCAAGGCATCCTTTTGGTCAGGCATATAACTTTCTGCCCCTTGAGAGTCTGCTGCTGGCCTCTCATGAAGCTGGCTGCTAATATGGTGTGGTCAGAACTTTCACCAGCCCTGACTACAAACAGAATGCTCTTCCAGTAGCCACAAAAGGAGCAGCTGCACATCTGTACATGAACTTTCTGTCCCTTCAGAGGGAACAAATGCTCTCCTAATTCTTTTGCCCGAGGGCCCCATGTCTTACATTATCATGAAAGTCCTGTTAGGCAGATTGCCAAGTGACCCAGATCTGCCTCATGGCTTGTGATGACGCTGGTCAAACCCAGAATGCTCTGGCTGGGAGTGTGGCGTATGTTTATGCAATGCTACTATACCCCTCAACAGCAGTTTGCTGCCTTGTCCCCCTGACACCCCAATCTGCACGAAGGCCTGCATACACAGTGGAGAGCTTATCAAGGTCAGTTTTCTTAGTGTAATGTAGAGGCCCTCTTGTTGGTCTGTACTATTCCATTGGCAGTGTATGCTCATGTCTCAACTAGAGTGGTAGTTTCCATCCCCAGTACTTAACAGCCCTGCTGGTGCCCCCTTTTGGAGTGTTAGAAAGCAGGCTTGGAGACTGTTTTCTTTTGCACACCAGGTGTGGCTTATAGATCAGACAGTGTTTTTGACTGCAGGCTGCAACACTTAAATTCTTCACTGCTGCCTGCAGAAGGGTGTTTGTCACCCTGATGACTGTGTTCTGCATCCTAACTTCTTCCCCTAGGGAGAGTCCTTCCTCTCAGGATTGCCCTTCACACCTGGCCTGTTTTCATTCACCAATCCAGTCAGGACCTCATTGTGTCAGGCAGCTCTGCCCCACACTAACCAGCAAGGTGATATAGAGGCATTAGGAGCATAGCACTGTAGTTGATTCTGCAAAATGATCTGGCGGATGTGTCATGGCAGCATAAAGTTCCCAATTCATTTTATTTTTTCTGTACATTTTTTCAGAGAGACCCTTGTTTTGGTACTGTTCTTCATGATTTCTTACTACAGTGCTATGGCTTGAGATTTCCCGCTGATGACCACTTCTATACATCATGAGAAACCTAATATCGAAAAATAGTTCTGCAGGGAAACAGGACTCTGCTTCATCATAGATGAGATGACTGAACATCCATGAAGAATTTTATTTTTATTTTCATGATGTTAGCACAATAAACACAGTAGCATTGATCTGTACTTATTTAACAAAATACATTTATAGCAATTTACAAATTATCTTCCATTTTAAAACATTGCATAACATTTTATTAAACACAATACTTTATATAGAGAGTTCTCATTTAAAAACATATTTCTGAATATTTTCTCTTTTCAATAAAGCATAGCCTAACAAAGAAATTCGTGCCTGTTAGCAAGTAAGAAAATCAGAACACTAAGAAGATGTCACCTGTAAATATATTTAATTTTAAATTAAGGTATCAGTGGAATGTAAACAAAGAGTAATTTTACAAAAGGCTCTTTATCAAATATACATGCAGAGGTCTGAGTTCCAATGTATATATTATTACATTTCTGCTCTCTAATGTAATATAGTTTGATAAGCCATTATTAAAAACAGTAGCCTTTGGCACTTTGAGTAAAAAAGAATATATCAATATTTATGTAAAGAACACAATTTCAATGATTACACAAGAGCTTTAAAATCTTCTGTTAAGAAATAGGAAACCTTAGGAAAAATATCACACTGCACTTGAAATAGTGCAGCACATTTTAGAATAGTAAAAGCAACATATATGCCAATATATATCTGACTAAAACCAAGGAATAAAGGACAAACACTCCCACCAGGAATCCTGCAGTTTCCAAAACAGCTAAATTGCCAGAAGGAATATTTTCTAATCTTTACTTTATTGCCATTATTCTCCATTTCAATTTTCCATTGTTTTCAGGCTCATCTACTTATGTTCTTTTGCCCTGCACTCACAAACTAACAAATGATTGCATATTATTTCCCTGCTTTGATAGGCCAACAGTGATTGTGTCTTACCCATTCCTTTAAAGCTAATTTTACGTGCTTTATCACATACTTAGACTAAACTAAATCCAAAGGTGTGTTTTTTTTTTTTTTTTTATTGCAATCCAAGTGTTCATAATTCCTAGGAACCTTATACAAAATCTGGTATTAAATACCGAGGAATAAAGGTACTTCATTTAAAAGAAAAAAAAAAAGCAAAAAAAAAAGAAA
>PPHD01015140.1:0-16280 GCA_002909625.1 Bambusicola thoracicus | reverse complement strand
TCACTGGTGTAGGCAGCTGTGGCACCAGGGATAATTGTTTTAATATCCCAGAAAACTCACATCAAATACAAGGAAAGAAAGCAGTCTGAATCCTCCTAAAACTCAGAGGTGTGAGGGGTAGTTTAGGTTACTGGAGTAAATCATTACAGGTAACTCCCATTAAGGTTCTGTCCATTGTCAGTATTTTTCCCCTCTGTCTGTGTTAAGAAGGTCACCAACATCTCTTTTTGATTTGTGAGAACAGGGTTTCCTTCAGCCATTAAGCACTCCATGTGGGTTGTCACAAAATGCAGTACAGCATGTCATTGGTTTTTTTCCCCAGTACCTGTATTGACTACAATGATCTAAAAGAGAAAACAAGATTTTCTCAAGTTCAAATGTAGTTTAATGTCACTAGAGACTAGAAGATGTGGATCTTCTCCCAGAATCCGAGCCGCTCGCTGGCTGTTCTGAGCAGATCCACCCTGCAGCAAGAGCAGCCCCTGCTGCTCTTCTAAATTCCCCCTTAAACCTCACTTTGACTTTCACCATTGCTGTGACTTAAGTTCCAATGTTAGTACATCGACTATTCAGCCCCGTTTCCTTCTTTTGTGGGTATGTCTGGGGAGATCAGAATGTGTATTTAATCTCCAAAATTCCAAAACACTTTGCAAGCATTAATAGTGTTCACAAGTCCTGTTTGGCACTAGGTAAAACAGAGGCTGCCATTTAATGGAAGAAGAACTTGCTCACACGGTTTAGGTGCCATGCCAATTTGATGTGAGAAGTTGGCAGGATGAGGATGTGGCCAATAGGTGTGAAACTGAGTGAGGCAGCAATAACTGCCCCATGTGGTGCAGCACAGCAAGTTGTAAAGGAGGAGATAGATGAACCTACTATCCAGGCTTAGAAGTCCACTTTAATTTACATATAGGCTCTGGTAGCGCGGTGCTCCATGAGAACAATCCCTAATGCTGTGTTCAGGAGTGCATGATGAGCTCTTTCTGCAGAATAAGTGATAAGTGAAGACAAGGGGATGAAAAAAGCAGTGATGGGATTAAGGTTGGGCCATCTCATCTGGTTCAGCTTCTCTGTAGTGATCTTTCCATACCCTCTTTTTTTTTGCTAGAGGATTGCACATTGTAATAAAGCTCTGATCATGAGTCTGACAGCAGACTAACACAGTCTCTCCGTATACTTATTTCTACCCAACGTGAAGAAACTTCCCTGCTATGGTGCTTTAATTACATAGTTTTGTTCATTTCTCACTTTTAAGGGAAAGATATTTCTGTCAACTGTATTCCTCTTGTTCTATTGCAAAACAGAGAAGCAAATCAGGAGCTAAAGGGACTTTCTTGATTAGGATTCAAAAAATTTGTTTGGAAGTGTCCCAAGAATCTGGAAACTTCTCCAGGTTCCCCTTAGCAGCAGATGAAGCAAAGTATCTTCACATTTTCCAGTTGTTCAGCTGTGCTTCTCTGACAGGCTGGTGAAAGCATTTCTTTCTTGCGTTTATTTCTGTGCCAGCCCTGTAACCACGAGTCGCATGTCCTCTGGAAAAGCACTTAACTGGAAGTGTTCTGAGTCTTTGGCAGGATCTGGGTTTGGATTCAGTTAAAGGGACAGGCAAGTTAAATCTCTTCTTCCTTTAACCACATTGGCTCACCAGTCCGCTTAATTTCAAGTGGAGCAGATGTGCATGCATACACCTCCACCCAGAGCTCAGCAGCTGCACTTGGCTGAAATCTCTTTGGGCTCTTATAGCATGAGGGTTGTTGCAGCTGCCTGCAGTGCTGCCTGGTCCTGGGAAACACTGTCCTGCTCAGGGGCTGCTCCTGGGCACACAAGCCATGGAGAGTTGTGCCAGGGAGCTTTCCAGTGCTGTGTCAGTGCAACTGCTCTGCAGTAGATGTTGCAGCCTGTGCTTCATCCTGGAATATAGGTTTGCTCTTCCTGAAACGTGCCCTTTAGGATTTCAGCTTCATGAAAGGTTTCCAAAGCTTCAATTTTTGTTTCGAACTGGAATTAATACTTTCCAAAGTGTCCCAGTTTCCTATGATAAGAGCATTGCATCCTGACTGGCTCTCCAAATTCAAACCGTGTGACTCTGAACATACAACAGGAGTTGGGACAGTCTGCTCACCTGTAGACAGGAACAGGCTCAGTACTGACATTTCCTGCTGGAAGATCCCCTTCCTCTCTGCCCTCTTTTACAAGAAGATGGTGTGTCTTTTAAATGGGAAAGAGGTTCTTGTTGCACTGGGTGTGGAGAAATAGGCACACGTTTTTCTTTTCCAAAGATTGTTGTTCTTTAGTGTTTGTTTGTACATATTATGAACTTGCTATTCTCTTGAAATGCTGTGTTCCGTAGATTCTTTCTATTCCCTTCCTGTTGGAAGGAAGAAGAAAATATGACATTTGACAAACAATGTGTGGCACATCGTTTTGCAATTTTGTTGTTCCATGTAATATATTGGATCTTCGTACACTCCTCCCCTCCAGAGTGAGGTTAGCTTCTCAGTTAACTGAATTCTTATCCTATTCTGTGTTTCTGTTTTCTCCCCTCTGAGAAAAGTGCACCTGAAGGTTCCAAGAAAATTGTGACTGAGATGAGTCGCATTTAATTAAAAGTGGTGAAGAGATCCATGCTTATACGGTTATCTGTCCGTTTTATTGGGTACTTAAAATTTAAGTCCTCAGAGAATTGTAAGAGACTTGATTTAGGTTTTTCCTTCAAAGCTTTGTAATGACTGTGACTTGGGATGACTTGTGGCTTTTTCTTTTAATTAAGGAATGGAAATATATAGTGCTATGAAACATCTGACATAGCCTGTCTCTGTTGCAAAGCAATATGGTCTGGTATCTTGTGCGTTTTGTCAGTCATAAATAAGTCTCTGTAGTGCTCAGAGCTCTGTGAGTTTATTTGCCAAATATCACCAAGAATTTGAACAGAAACTTGAATAAAACTCGTGCATTAATCTCCAGAGCACTTCTTGCGTTTATTCACTGCAAGTTTCAATTGTAGTGGACAGCCACTTCAGCAGTCTTGGGTTATCCTTTACTACAGCCTGCATTCTATGAGCAAGTTACTTGTTTTATAGGCAGTTGTTTACTATCTGTTATTTTTCTCCAGAGTAGTTAATCTGTATTGTTAAATGTGAATGTCTTACACAGAACTTCCTGATGCGTCTTTCCTTTGTTTCATGCAAAGTGTCTCATAGTACACTGTGCTTAGAAGTAAGAACACTGATAGTAATTAGTAACACTTGGAGTTTAGGCTTGATACTATAGAAGTAAGGTTTGGAGATAATGTGAATGTGGCTGCTTCTTGACTACTTATTTTGCCGCCTTATACTATTAAGCAGCAGGTATCTGTAGTAAGAACACTGCATTGTCCCACAGCATGTCACAATTCCTGGGGATGGATGAGTTCACATCACTTGTTCCTCTTGCCATCAGTGTCTGCTTGCCTTCCTCTGTTTGAAATGTTGCTCCGATAAAACAGTAGAAATACTCTGAAGTACTCTCTGTGGCTGGGCACAAAGCGCTGGAACAAATAATGGTTGTAAATAAACCACAAGAGAAACTGGGTGAGCACTGCTTCCTCGTTAGTCCATTTACAGGAAATGGAACCTCTGGCAGAAAGACTCACGGATGAACAGAAGCTTCATCAGACAGACACCTGCAGACTGGTCAGTCAGCTTCTGCTTTCAGGCTCTTATGGATTTTCCTCTGCAACTCTGTAAAACATCAATATGCTTCTATTCACTTCTAAAAAAATACCAAAGCATCTTATGTCATAAGTATTCATTTGTTCCTCACTTAACAGGCAACTAAAAGAAAGCAAACACATTTTGTATAATATGAAGCTAAAACAGAATGCAAGCCCACAAACAGCCCATTTGTACATCCTGAGCCACACTTCAGTGCTGTCAGAACACAGCAAATTGGAGCTTTCATCAATTTCTGTGGTTGTGTGTTCATGGAAATGAGGGAAGTGTGCTCAGTAGCTAAACAGAAAATCACTTCATTTAATGAGATTAACACCAGCTCTGCAGTTGTGCATTTAAAATATATTCAGGCCAGGCAAATGTATCTGTGCCCATGTAGCTGTGACACATTCCTGTCACATTTCCTGCACTAACAGACCTGCTATGTGCTCAGTACTTGTTGCTGCTTTGTTTGTTGGCATCCTTGGCAGGCAGGTTGCCTGCTGCAGCCAGAGGAGTTTGTGTACAGAAAGGCTTAACTGAGCAGGGAAATATCAAACTCAACATACACATGAACTTCAGTACTGACAATGGAGTTGAATTGACAGAGGTAGTTAAAGCAGGATGTGCAATGTAAAACACTTCTAGTTTAAAGTGGCATGCTGGATGGACGAAGGACTGCTTTGTTTTAGTCTGAATTGGTAACTTTCAGGCTCCCGTGCTTCCAAGCTCACTTCAGCAGCACAGTACAACTCAAGTGCCAAGAAGGGCTGCTTTTACCCTTCTACAGGAATCTATCTTTACAGGTACAGAGGTGGGGTTACACAGATGGCCTCATCCCTTTAAGCTTGGAGGGAGTTCAGGTCTTTGGGATCTGATCTGTGTAATGAGGTGTGTGGGGTGAAGGAGGTCAGGGCTGGGTCTGCCTCTAACAGGCACTGCTGTTTGCCAGGTTTTGGGATGATGACCACGATTAAGGCTCAGTGATGTCTTTGCTTGTTTGATCATCCTCACAGCTGCAGTCCTCTCTGCAATTCTTGCAATTATGTTGCATGGATATAGGAAGCAAAGTGAGCCCATTGAGTTAAAATAGTAAAAATAAAGAAAGGAAGAAGTCCAAACTTAAATAAATGGAACGAGGGCAACCAGAGCAGTACAACAGCTGCTCAAATAGAGTTCTTTCAATTAAAAAATAATAAATCAGGGACTTCATTCAGGTGTGGGGGACTCGGAATGCTCTCGGTGACCAGAGCAGGTTTGCAGGCAGGGTTGAGTGGCTGGCTCTTCTCACATCTTTGCTGTGCTGACCTGCTCAGTGCTGTGTCCCATCGCAGGACAAAGGTGGCAATGGCACAAGTTTCTAATCAGTGTCAGTCCTGCAGGGACTGCAAGCAGAGACTCTGTGCCACCACGGCAGAGGAAATGCATTGATTCCTGAAAAGCTCAAACCATCAGCACTGGTGTTTAGTCTGTGCATTAATTCAGAACTGTGGGAAGAGATGGTCTTGGCATTGTTCTTCTTTCTAAAGAGTTCTGTTGAGCAAAGGAATCCAGTTTCTGTGTGCTGGAGGGCACTGGAGTCATGTTCTGATTTCCCAGTGTGTCTGTGTCCTAGCCAAGGTACAGCTGCAGTAACTGGAGTCCTCCACACCATAAGATTGCTTTTATATCAAGAGGCAGCAGACTGTTTTCTCCTCCTCAGAAGCTGACACAGCCAGGCCCTGATGTCTCCTGTCCATGCTGGCACTGGGCTGGGGAAGGGAGGGACTGTCTCCTTGTGGCAGTGTTTAGGTTGGCTTAATTTTCATCAGTGTGGCATTTTTCTAAATGTTTTGCCACATCTTCATGCAGCTGAGCCAACAGGACCATAAGTGAGTGTCTGTGGAAGCAGTACTCACGGTGCAGCAAAAGTTGAGATGCCTTTTTTCCTTAACATGATTAAAAATTGCTGCAAGAAATCTGACCATGTATGTACAGCACTTTAGCTAGAAAATGTGTGACCAGAAGATAAAGGTAACAGAAATGAAAAATACTCAGGCGTGCTTAAGCTGGGTTGGTGTGAGGAAGGAGAGTAGAGGCACCAATATGACTACAAGATAGGGCAAGCTGGAGAGTGGGGAGCCGCAGGGAGGAAGCCCTGTGCAGCTCAGTGTTCAAGGCCAGAGGTGATGAGAGGCAGTGGCACAGCCACATTACTGCTGGTAGTAAGGCTTAACAGAGCAGTGCTTGGGAGCTGCCCGCCCTTTCTGGATGGGTGAAACCCCCACCTGCCAGCAAGCAGCATCCTTTAAATGTGCTGAGATTACACAGTTCTCTTATTTCATCTGGGAAATGAGTGAAGTATAATAAAGTAAATTTCTCCATTGCTACCTGAGTGGAATGATGGAATGTTTAAAAGAACAAAGCAGAAGTGTTTGACCTGCCTCCTCTGTTAATGCGGATCTCAGACCTCTGGAAAAAGAATTCCTTGTGAGAAATCCTGCTGTCTTGAAAAGAGCTATCGGAGTCCCAAGGGTTTGGGTGGGGAGTTCGTGTGTCAGTTAAATGAAATCTTTTGGTGCAGGGAGATATAATTCATTCATAAGACTTACAGGAAATAAGTGACAGGACTCTGAACAGCTTTGTCCAGGAGCTGTGAAGCTCCATAACAATGGTGATGTTTGGCTGATTTAGAATAATATCACAAAACTGGAAAGATGCTCAGCTAGAAACTCCGTCAAATAGGAGGAGAGCTGCAGAATCTCATGGAAATAATGTCTCTGTGTTGGAGCAACTGCTGCTTAGGCTGCAAAATAATTGAGAGTTGGGGGTGGAGGAGAGCTCTGCAGATGGCTGCTGGGCTGTGTGCACTGAGAATCCTGGAAGAAGATGCAAAAAACAGAAGCGTTTGGCACCAAAGAGTTGGCAAATGATGCAGGCTTTGTGCCAGGCAACTTTTTAATACGAGCCTCTATAGATCTGGAATTGCAGGAACAAGCAGAATCAAGAAGCCTGAATTATGAGTATAAAAGTGAAATAAACTCCTTAGTGTTAATTGTGAATTTCTTCTAATGACTTTGGCTCTGATGGGAAGGATGTGTGTGTCTGCTCTGAGACCAAGGAGGACAGGGGACAAACAAGCAAGCTCAGGGAGCAAACAAGCTTTGTGATGTACCTGAAAGAGTCAGCGTGGCTTTGCTGACCTAATCGGGCAAATCCAATCAGATTTTTGCAGAAAAGCTCTCTTGTTGTGGATCTCTTGCTCAAACACACCAGAGGACAGCCTGGCCTACAGGGAGCTTTCCTGGAGAGAGAGAAGGGGATTTTTCTGTTATTTTTAGAATCACAGGATGGTTTGGGTTGGAAGGGACCATGAGGATCATCCGGTTCTTTTTGGCACAGGAAGTTTCTGCTCTGAGACATAATTAAATCTCAAAGACTGGCAGAGGCAGGGCTTGGGTGTCCAGGGCACTGCCTGGAAGTACCATGAGCTGCATTCTGCCAGCAGTCTGAGCACGCTGCTGCTACTGCAGAAGTCATCACGTGGAAAGGACTTTATAGAAATAAAGGTGTTCCTTCTCAAGCACATCTGCATAGTCAGAATTGTGAAATCTCTGATTTAGGACATTCTCAGCTTTCCCCTTTATGCTGTGTTGTTCATCAGAGGTGACTGTTACAGACCCTGGTTCTTTGTATGCTTTCTTTTTCATGCATTCATAATGGTGCCTTCTCACCTTCAGCTGTGTGTTGTTCACCACTTTGATTATGTTCAGCTCCCTCCATTCTCACTCTTTAGAATGGGCCTTCTCAGGATAATGACTGCCACTCCTCCAGACCAACCAATACTGTGAATACACCTACAGGTGGGCTGTTTTAATCCACTCCCATTTTCTAGACAATATTTAAAAAACAAAATGAATGGATGTAAATGCAGGACTTGGCCTGCTGAAGAGTGTGGCAGGGCAGCAGACTTCCCTTTTGAAGCTGTGTGGCTCATAGCAATGCAAAAAAAAAAAAAGTTTTGCCTACGAGTTCTGTCTGAGTTTTGGCTTTAAGACCATGTGAAAAGGGAGAGACTGCCCTCGGCTGTGATGTGGTGGTGCAGCTGGCAGCCCCAGGCCTGGTGCTCTTGCCATGCCAGCAGTAACTTCTAGAACTGACTAGCAAGGAGCATGGAATTATCTGCCTTTCACCAGAAGTAAATGGGATTGGTGGCTTGTTGTTGAAAGTTTTTCTCACCCTTGTCCTTGCTTTTCCCACTCCAGTGTTATACGGAGACCTTCCATCTCCAGTGCTGCCTGTGAAGGCTTTTCGTTGCCAATTAATGTATGGAAAGGAAAGGAAAAGAACACACTGTGGAGGGGGAAAGCTTGTTCTGAAATATCTCCTTCTCTCTTTCCTTGCAGGAGAGTTTGGTGCGGTTTGGTTGCTGAAATATGCCAGCTAAACTGAATCAGATGAATTATTAATGCTTTGCAGACTGCTTCTCTCAATTGGCTGCAGCAAGGCAGCTTCGATGGGGCGTATGTAGCTCCAGTTCTCCACGTTAAAAATAGACCTCAGCCCTTAGAGGAATGGGAAGCTTAACAGACTATTTTTCTCAGCACAGTTTTAGTTCCATTATGTGTTATTTTGTCAGAGTGCATGGGGTGGATTGTTATTTTCGACGTAGTGGGTGATCTGACTGAAAACCACTTTTCTGTTTCCTCTCTATATGTCACAAGCTGCGTCAAATTTGGAGCCAAATATTTCCTTTACTGCATCCTCAATTAGGAAAAAATAAATAGAATTTGTATGGCCATTACGCAGGTTCATCCGCCAGCACTCACACTTCCACTGAACAACCTTTCCTGGTGGGAGAATTTGCCTTTCCTTAAAAGCTAAAGGTCAGAAAGGCTGAAAATCAGTCTGTACTTTGTTAACCTCTCTTACTGCTGATCTTTTGTTGATCTCATTATTTGACCACACCGACTTTACCCCAATGCTCTGAAGTCACCCTTCTGCACCTTCTGCAAAGCCTGCCCTCAGCAAACATCTGCTGCCTCACTGCCTGGCACCATGTTTTGTTTGCAGTGTTTCCCCAGAGCTCCTGGATTGCTGCAAACCAATTAATTATATCATCAGAGTCCAATGTAGCAGCCCTTTTCTGTGCGGAGCCTTTATAAGGGTTCAAAAGATTTAAATACAGTTTTTCACTTGGGCTCTTTCCTGCATTGGTTAAGCATTGCTTAGTGCTTTTGCTGCCTTTCATTTGACTAAATTAGCTGGGGTGATGTGAATGCATTTCTGGCCTTACATCTCCCAGCTGATGAGAGCAAGGAAAGCATGACCTGTTGTTGTCTGTGTCACTTGTCCTACTCTGGTACTATTACAGGGTAGCTTGTGAGTTCTGTGTGGGTCTGCATTCGAGGCTTTAGCTCTACCTGTTGTGTATTTAAATACCAGCCCTTCAGAAGGTTCCAGAAGTTGATAAACGTGATGGATTATCGTGTTTCAGCCACCTTGGGTTCGTGTCTTTGTACAGGGGGGGAAAGGCATTAGCTTAACTGACTTTAGAATTTGGTGCTGCTGGAATAAGCCATTTTGGTTTCTTCCTCCTGGTTTTGCTCTCCAGTTGTATCTCTTGGATTGACTGTGGTGTCCCTGTGAGCAACCTGAGCTATAAGCAAATCCTGGGATTTTGGGTACCCCACTGAGTGTGCTGCAGCCCTCAGCTCTGGCTCAGGTTGCGCTTGGGATGTATTACAGGGAATGTACCGAAGACGTTAGTTTGTTGTTACAGATGCTGCTTCCCTCCAGGATGGCCTATTTCCTCCTGAACCAGGGAGCTTGTCATAAATTATCCACATATTCTGATGCACTTAAATAGTTAATTCCCTAATACTGGCTTTTGGATTGGTAGCAAATGTGGGTATCCTTGTCTGTCTCATCACGGTGGAAAATGTGTGATAACATTATGGCTCCAGACAGTTTTCAGATGGATGAAACAAGCTTACTGTTTTCTGCTCTTTTAATTTCCAAGCACTTTGTATAATAGCATCCTGCACTAAGGCTATGTGAGAACCAAGACTGATGATTAATGGGTTGTGTAATATAACAGTACAAATACTGAACTTTCCCATCTGACCAACAGTATGCGAGGCTTTGGTACAGGCAGCACACAGCTCTGTTGCCCAGCATTTGATTTTTTAAAACAGAGTAGAAAATAAAAGCAATGAAGAGTAGGGAGACATTGTCAGGGGTTATAACCTGCGGCCTCCTTGGACAAATTCTGTCTGTGCTTCCTTTCGTGTTGTTGCAACTCAAGGAGACTACTGTAGTCCAACAGCAGCAATAGGAGCTTATGGGATCAAAAATAAAGTTACTGTCCTGAATGAATCATTCTTTGGACTGCAGAATGTTGGTAATCACTTCTACTCTTCCCCTCATACCGATTGAAATCCCTTTCTCAGTAGATATTTGGTACTATTTTCACTGGGAAAATGTACATTCTTCTCACAGAGTGTGAAGCGATGCTACTGATGGGATGAGATTTACCCTTTATTTCAGTTAAGATTTCAGGCAGTCTTTATGGAGCTAGTATTAAGAGTCAGGTTTTGTCAAGTTCTTTACTGAGTATCACTTAGACTATCTTGCCATTAGCAGCAGAACATGATATAAATTACTCTGTATGTATTTTGTGTGATTCCATGAGCACGTGATAATGAGTACGGTGAAGCCAGCAGATTACTTCTAGTTATACTAACTGGTGGATTTCTCACAGGTATTCAGATGTTGCATGCAGGCTGCACTGAGCTGAAAGATGGTCATTTTTTTCCTACATGTTCTGTGAGAATAGTGCTAGATGTTTGTGAATTTGTGCTGTGAGCAGTTTAATTAAGTGCTTGGGTCTGTGAGATCTGTGAGTGATACTCAGCATGTTGACCTTGTCTGGCTTATATAAGATCAAATTGACCCTATATACTTCTAAATGCTCCTTTCAGTGTGTGGGTGCCCTGGATTTCTGGTGCTCAAGATGCTGGTTTTGCACACACAGCTTCCAGTTTGAGGCAGGTGATTGCAGAGCAAAGCTCCGTTTTGTCTTACATGTGTTTTATTCCTTTCATTCCATGGCTCTGATTTGGATGAAGCTCTATGGGAGGAGTGTTCCGATACGCTTTGCTGTTGGGATCTGCTGCCAGAGCTGTGCCCTTCTCTTGTTTCAGTGCATCATTGCTTGCAGGCTTTGTGACATCTGGTGGCTGGCAGATTTGGAGATATTTCTAAATTGCACATGAATCATTTCATTGCCTTCATTGTTTTGAATTTCCCATCTTGTCAGATAAGCTAACATTTAAGCTCTCATTCAATTTACACTCAAACCATAAAGAAAACAATCAAATACGGCAACAATAAGTGCAATGTCTTTAGCTCCCGTGCTCTGCTGATATGTTAGCTGATGTGCCATTCCAGTCAATACGCAACATTCTTCTTTCTCTACATTAAATGCAAGAAATAATAAAAGTTAATGACCCCCTGAAGGATAATTATCCTATCAGTGTTGATTTTCAATGAGTAAACATCATTGCTCTAAATAGAGGGACACTGATAACAGGAATTCCTTCCAGCAGACCAACAAGCAGTGGTCTGGTCGTGGGGTCTTGATCAGCTTACAGCAGGAACCTGTCGCCCTGAGCAAGAGGGGTGATACAAATTAGAAATCAGCTTGTTTGTTTCCAGTTCCTGCATCTGCCTTTTCATCTCGACCTCCCACCTTTGTTCTCACTGAATTTCAAGTCTTCACATCTGGTTTTGTGTTAATTGGTCCTAAAAATTGCTCATTATTGAAGTAATCACAGATCTCCTGACCTGCCATAGCTGCTAATTAAATTACAGCTGACTTGCACCTTTATAGACTTTTGTTACAGTGATAAGTGTTTCCCTCTTTGATTTTATTCCCTCTTTGAAAGTACAGATCAGCTCTTGCTGAACTGCATACTGAATCATTTTAAGAATTACTTTTTTTATGGGAAAAATGTCTTCAAAGAAAATCGTTAAAGATGAAATTGTTAGAGATTATTTAGAAAGGGATTTAAAACCTGATTCATTTACAATGGGCCCCATACAAATCAGAAGCCACTGACTGCATTGCACAGGTGCCGCTTTTGGGTTTGTGATGTGCATTCTGTGATGGTTGTGACCACTGGACCTGACTGTTGTTGTATATTTGGCAGGTAACCACACTGTACACTTCTCCATATACCCATTTCAGATTTTGTTCTGCAATCCATCTTCATGAACCCTAACTGACCCTGGCTGTTGGCTAATGGCAATTGTATGTCTTTAGACTCAGAATGTCCATCAAAAGTTAGTCTGAGTGAGTGATAGCTCTGCTGAGTAATTCTATGTGTACAGAACACATATGAAATGCTGTAGCACCCACCCAAGCTGGTGCTTATCTCGGTTGACATCTCAGGGCAATTTCTTGCTGAAGTAGGTCTGGAATGTTGATATGGGGGGCACAGACTAACACTGTGGGTTGGCTTGGAGCGTAGAGTCAGTGGAGAAGGCAGCTGAAGCCATGGGGGCTACAGTTATTCGATGTAACATGACTGAGCTATTCTGCTAGTTTAATTCTCAAAATACAACTGTTTGTGTTCTTGCTGTTTTTTTTGTAAGAGTTAATGTTTTTTTTCCTTAGAGTTTCCTTTGTTTACATGACCTCATGTATTCATCTCTCCTCTGCTGGAGCTTCTTTTCCAAGTCAGATATTTAGAGAGAAGTCAGTACTTGAGTATTTATTTTGAATTTGGTATCTGATTTGAAAAGAATTGTTGGTCTGAATTACCATTGGTTTTGCAGAACCAAAACTTGAGATTAGTTTTACTGGCTACTAATGTTGATATGTGGAAGCTTCTGGCTTATTTTTCAATGATACGCAGTGTTTTCTATCACTCACCTTCCTTTCCATTCACCTATCTACTATTTCTCAGGGAAAATGTATCCTACTTTGATAACAAACTTTGACAGTGGTATCATTCTTTTTCTGAGAATATTTCTGTTCATAAAGATATCCTTTACCACTCTTATTTGGTATATACAATATATTCTCCTTAAGTGGATGCTTCAGACTTTCCCTTTCAACCCTATTGTTTGATGTGGAGCAAAATTGAAGCTTTCCAAGTGAGCCCAAATGTTTACAAGAGAAGAACTCTGGTAAAGATGTTGATTGCAGGATCCATTTCCACATGGGAAAGGCGCTGCTAAGGTCAGTCACAATGGAGTTGCATCATGTTAATTGCAGAGGGCAAGTTCATACAATGCTGTTTGAGAAGGCCTCTTGGTAAAACTTATTTCTTGCTGAAAATGAAGCAGAAAATGTGCCTAGTTGTGTCTAGTAGTCACCAGTAAGTAACCTGTAATTTGTTACTTCTGCCTCAGGAATGTTGTGGAGCTGTTTCAGTGCACAAATACAGTTCGTTTTGCAAGAATTTTGGTTCTTTATCAGCCTTCTCCCCAGCAGTGAGTTGCCAGTCAAGTTTTACCCTTTGCCCAACCCCTGACATAGTGAAGAGACGCTGATTAGAAGTGAGGGAGGATCAAGGCAGGGTTCTGCAGCCCTACCACACCACCAGGCATTGGCTGCACACGAGTCAGTGCTGAGCCATGCACCAAGGAGCTGGAGTGATTCTGAAGAGGACCTCATGGCAGTGCATGTCTTTAAGAAGAACTTGCATGTTAACCCTATGTCTGAGCAGAACACTTCAGTGCAGTTCTAATGCACAGCATATTCTGCTCATACTTTCTATGTCTCTAAATATAAATGTATCACATTTCCCCTCAGACTATCTCATTTCAGGCAGGGATTGAATTATTTCACATTATATATCTTGAAAAAGCTCTCTGCAGCCTTTGGGATGAAAATCTGAGTACATATAAAGATTTTGCTGTTTCTCTGCACCCTTTCAGCTCCAGTGACATCAGCTGACTGTACAGGTGAGGCAGAGGTTACTGATAAGCCTCCATGCAACTTGCAACTGCTTGAATGATGAGGGAACGGAGTTTTTCATGTGCATTCATCTTCAATTCTTCCATATGTGTACAACGCCTTTTCATGCAATTAGTAATAAAAACATTCACAATTGCTTGCTTAATTGGCAAGCAGGGTAAATGGCACAAATGTTGCAGCTATGAGTAAAAAATAAAGCCATCTGTATGCATCCAGAGGAAATGGGCACACAAATGAGGATCCTTATCTTACGCCAATATTGTGCCCTCATTTGGATGCTCTACAGATTCAAAAACATGCACAAATTCAGGAATCACCTCTTTGCAGTTGAACTTGAGTATCTGCTGCTCTGCAGTCATAGGTGTCTGCTGTAATACATCATTTGCACTCAGAATAAAGTAAACAAATTGAGTGAATGTGCAGAAAACATAATTCGAGATTTTTAAAATCCATTTTTGGCAACTTCCCAGGTGACTGGAATATGAAATGGTGTGACGTCCACATTTATTAGGTGAGATCAACGGCACGGTTTGAAATGAAATCAGTGTAGGTTTCAGAGAATAAGAAGGTTATGATGAATCAAAAACAACCAAAATTTGCCAAGTAAATAAAATGCTTTGGAAGAAAATAGAGCAAAACTTTGCATTGCTGTGGACTTTCTGTGAGGGGTTGTTATCTTTGACTATCTGACTCCATTAATTACATTTAATGGTGGAGGAAAAAGCACTGTGTTGTATATTTTGTAGTCTAGTCCAACAGCAGTGGAATTAAAACAGCTGCAGGGGTAAATAATAGAGTGTGATTGGATTCTTGGCAAGCCTTATCTGCATCTTCCTTTATCTCAGTGTATTATCTGGTGCAGACAAGACATGGGTCTTTGGAGAGAGAGTGATTAATCTTACTAGATATCTTTATAATCTCAGTTAAGATGTGAGTGTTAGTGGTAAACAGAATCTTCTTGAGGGTAGAAGAGAACTGTGCTCAGTAGTCCTGGGTACTGTCCTGATGGGGTGACCTTAGATCAGACATGCCATCTCTCTGTGCCTCTGTTCCCCCATCTGTGCCATGGAGGTTGATTTTTTGCCTCCACAAACAGAGGACCTTGATGACCAAGAGGTAGTTCTGCGTTTATGAAAGCAAATGGGGTGGAGAAGGGCTCAATTGCACTGCTTCCCCCAGCTGAGTAATTTAAAGAAGTTTAAGATAATGGGATCCTTCAGTATTCCTGTTTTTTGCTAGAGCTGCTGTGTTTAGGACTGAAGGCTGACCTGATGGGAAGCCTTGGCCTCAGGTAGCTTGGACTGCAGCACACATCTTAATTTGCTTATCAACTTTTTCCTTTAAGCTTTTGTATGAATCGTTTTTGTTGCTAGTTTCTTGATTATCAAATCCAGCACTATCAAAGGTGCTTATTTGCAATTATGGGCCCTGGTTCCAAAGCACTGCAGGAACTGCTTCCTCCATCAGGGGCCTGATCCCCATGGACCCCCATCCTGACATGTGTGCCATGAACCTTGGAGCAGTTATCCTCTGATTCCCCTGGCTATGAAGCTGAACATGTTGCTGTTTTCTCGTGTTACTCAGAGGGTGCATGGAGATTCTGAGGTGGTGCTTCGCTCTTGTTGAGTAGCTCCGATGAGTGGGATCTGTTGCACACAGAGGTTTTGAGGGTAGTACTGACTGTTCTGGTGCCTCTGGAGCTGTATGTGCATGTCAGAAATGCAGGTGAAGGGACTGTAGGGAGCACTAGGGCATGAGATGTTAGGGAGGTTGGAAGGCAGAGGTATTTATATTGCTGGTGATGTCTGGTATTTGGGAGCAATGGCTGACAGTTGGAAGGGGCCTGCAGTGCAGTGTTTGCATCCTTTCAGGGAGCCCTGTTGGCAGTGAATGGATGCAGCTATTCCAGTTGCTGGGGGAGTGCACTTTGAAGGCACCTTGCTGCTGTCACCACTGAAGTGTTAAAGCTTAAAAAGAAAAAAGCAACAGTAGTAGTAATGTGACTGCTGCAAGAAATATCTTTTTGTGTAAGACGTTCAGTTAGCAAAGGGTTCAGATGCTGGTATTTGCTGACGGGATTGAGGTAAAGATCCCCTGGATCATACAGAAATCTGAGACAGAGCAGTTCTGTTCGTGCCAGGCAGCTGTACACATCATACAGAGTCCCCTGCTGCTTTCTTGCTTGACAGTTTTTCTCACCTGAGTGGTTTGAATTGTTCTGTGCATTCATCCCAAATAAGTGGGGCAGACCTTCCTCTCTGTCCTTTCTGATACTTGAAAGATGGGGCGGCAAGAATTGTTGGTGTGTTTTCTCTAGACAGGGCTGGAAGGATTTATGCAGGACTCCAAGCTGTGTACCTAATGGAGGGGAAAAAGTCTGTCTTTGGTCAGAGGAGAAGCAGAGGACCTGAGTTCTTCCCCTGGGTGCCACAAAGCTCACTGACCATCCTGCTAGCTTGGGTAAAGTCAAGTCACTGGGTGTGCTTCTGACCACAGCTCTTCTATGTGTATATATACACTGATTTGTATGTATTTATATATTATACATATATGTATTCAAATGCATACATATATTATACATAGACATACATATATATGTGGGTATATATATTTAAGGAGCAGGC
>PPHD01015139.1:0-16281 GCA_002909625.1 Bambusicola thoracicus | reverse complement strand
GATGGGCACAATGGGAGCCCACCCGGCTCCTGGTGCCATTGGGATCCCCAGTGGCAGCTGGGACACCAAGTCATTGTGAGCAGCCAAAAGACAATTTTAGGGGAAATCAGCGTCTGCACTACCTGGAAAGCCAATGCAATTCTCTTCTGTAGCATCTGAGAACTGTGATGAAGCAGCAGGCTTGGAAACAGTTTTAAAATCATTACCCGACTCCATCGTTGTGTGCAATTTTCCCATCCATCTGCCAGTCATTTTGTAAGGTCAAGAGCAAGGACGTGCAAGCCTAGGGACCTGAAGCTCGGCACTGCATCCAGTCTTGCCCTGCTGTTCCCACAGGCAGGTGGTCCTGATTGCCTGGGCTTCCTGCAAGGAGCATCCCCACCAGGACTATCGTCCTGGCACAGTCACCCCATCCTCCACCATGGTTGTCATTGCCACCTTCCTCAGCAGAAGGCTTTGAGTCCCTCCTGTGGGGGTCTGCATGCACTTGTCAGTAAGAAGAGGGATGGGTGACAGGATGGGACCTTCCATTGCCTGTAAGAATGGCCCATGGAAATATGTGCCATTAAGACTGCCCAAACTTTAGAGGGCTAACTGCTCCCCAGCCCCCTTTGGCAGCAATGCTCGGTTGTAAAGTGGTGCTGTGCAATACTTCACCCCATGCTGCAGCACCTCCTTGACAGTATTCTGTCTGTGCCTGCCTTTGATGAGTCACTTATTACTCCTGCTTTTCTTTTTTGTTTGTTTAAGGGCCCCCTGTCTTTCCTAGATCATGTTAACAAGACAGCTATAGAGAAGGGTGGCCCTGGGGGTCTTCATTAGTTCCTCCTAGATTTATGCTCCCTTCCAGCTTAATATAGTCTTTGGGGCACAGTTGCTCAACGATGGGGTCACAGTCAGTTTCCAAGGGTCAAGGCTTTGATCTTCTTATTTATAGCTAGATGTCATGGGAGTTATAAGACTGTGTTTAGTCATAGCAAGGCCCTCATATGGAAAAATGCTGACAACTGGAGGGATGCCTGTACAGCCACATTCAGGATCTATGCAGTGCTCCAGGAATAACAAGGTGCTGTAGGATGGAGCTCCAAAGGCTGGTCCTACAGAGAAACATGCAGAAGCTGGAGACCAGATGCTCACAGACTCGCACTGCTCAAGGCTGTGGGATCAGTGCATTCATTCAAAGCACATCTCAGAAGAGGAACCCAACTCCTTCACATCCATAGGCATTAAGAACCCACAACAGCACACACCACGTGGCCTATGTGCAGATTTTCAAGAGTAGAAAGTTCTGAACACAGCCTCTCACCCAGCTGACCTGCACTGTTAAGCACTGGGCTGCAGAGCACACTGCAAAGATAACTTTCATTCTCTTTTCACTGCTCTATTTCCCAGCGTAGGCAGTTTAGCACCACTCATTTCATTCCCATTTTCATACCCGGTTGCAAGAGTGCTCTCCCTGAGCCAATCTCTGCAGGGCATCTCCAGCGCTGTCCTTTCCTTTCAGATGCTCTCACTGCTGCTCTCAGTTAGCCATGGCAATGCTACCACCTTCAGGATCCCTCTGCACCTTTTCTATCCCATCAGGGAAAGAAAAGCTCACACGCCACAGGCAGCTCTCAACACCACGATGAACCCAAAGGACAATGGGCAGGTTAGGTTACTAGAGAAAGCCTCCATCAGATGCACAGCGGGGAGAAATAATCATGCCTGTATTCAAATGAATACATTTTGATTTACACCACTGGGTCTAGGCTAATTTGGAGCAGCATTTCTCTGAAACAACACCCTTCGCCAAGCTTGGTATTTATAAATCCCCCTGAAAATGTATTTAAATTGACAGGATTGTTCTAAGTTTGAGGGATAATGAGCAGGCTGAGGCTCTTTTCTTTTTTTCCTCCAAAGATTTAAAGAAAGCTGAGAATTGCATCCTGAGCTAAATCACCTGCAGCACAGGTGGGAGCACATGTCCTCCCATTTGAGAACATGAATCCCATCAGAGATGATGTGTGGGGACAAAGCAGGCAAAAGCATTTCTTTGTCTCTCTCTCCCCAATATCTCATTTGACATTAACAGCTGCATTCCTACATGCCTGTGAGTAGGATACACGACGAGGTAGCTGGAATCAAGGTGCTAATGCTTAATGCAAACACATTCTCTGCTGCTTCCCAAGGTCTCAAAAGATGATCAAGATTTATTAGGATTAAGGGCTCATTTCAGCTGAATTGATCAGATGGCATTTGGGTGTGATTTAAACTAAAAATACAGGGAAGGGATAAGCAGATTTTATTTCTACATAAAATTGTCTTCTCATCTCTCTGCCACGCATGCATACGTACCCATTTACACTTACCCTGAGCAACTTTCTGTATGTCTATTATATCTTTTTTTTTTTTTTTTTTTTTTTTTAATTCTGGGAAAGGCAATTTAGACCAGAACTGAAGGGATGCCTTCTTTCTTACCTGACTTGACACAGCGTGCTTCCTTCCCACATCACACTCGTGCTCCCATCCCAAGACATGGAGGCTGTGGTCTGCAGCCACATTTCCTGAGCCACGCGGGGACCGATATAGTCTTGCCATCATCATCATCACTTCACAGTTGCATTCGCTGATATTTCTTGGAGTACGTACCGAAATGTGTCCAGACGCCACTTACTGGTGCTGCAAGAGAAGAGAGATGCTTTTCGGTGGAGCAACATTGCCATCTCACGGTGTAGGAGCATCCCTGCAAAGTCTGCGGCGGTGCTCCCAGCCCAGCGTTCAAGGTCGTGAGCCCCAAACGCTCACGAGTCAAGACGCAAAGAGATCCAAATAAGTCAGCAAGCCCCACTGCCCTGCACCCACCCTTGGGCCTGGGGGGGCCTCTATGTGGATTGGTGTCACTATGGAGTTTTCAGACACCCACCAGCAGCCCCAACCAACCTCGCAGCTGTCCCCATGCCAGCCCCTGCACTCCGTGATTCGAATCCTTCCGTTAATTCTCATTTTCTCAAGCTTCACTAATAATTTCCCATGTGGCACCATATCAAATGCTTTATTGAACTCCAGATAGATTAGATCCACCAAATTTCCCTTGTCTGGAAAACCAATTATCTTATCAAAGGAAGATGTCAGCATGGTCTGGCACAAACTGCCTTTGGTAAATCTGTGTTGCACTTTATCTCGTTTTTCTCAGTGCCTTTAATTAATGTTTCCTTCAGAATTTGTCCTACGATCTCATGTATAACTAAAAATGGGTTAACACTTCCATAGCTGGCAAGCTCATACGTTTCATTTTCCTTATCTTCCTTTACATTTCTCGTAATCCATTTGCTTTCAGGGGTTCAATCAGTGCTTTCTGACCCGCAAGGCTCATTAGAAATCACTGCTGTCCCATCTGTACTGTAGGCACCTCTTGCCTCCATTACAGGTTGGAGGAATCCCTGACCCTTCAGGCTTCATCTCAGTGCACCCCAGAGTCCAGCTGCCACTGCCAATATGAATGCTTTCATTCCCTTCCTCCCATTCCAGGCAACATCTGCCCCCACTCCCCAAGTCAACATCACTTTAAAATTATGTGTAATTTGGGGGAAAATGCTCTGATTACTCTTCACCCCAGCCCTGCTTTCATAGTATGAAGTCCATACATTTATGTATAATGCTATCTCCTTTATCACTTCCCCCATTACACACACGTCATCTACAAAGCAAATGGAAGGCTACATCTCATTTTGCTGAGCTCCTAGTTTTGTCTGTCCCTCTCATTACCCCATCCACTCTCTCTACCAGGGAGATTTGGAGCTTATCTCAGCACCTCGTATCAGCACAAGCTTTCTCAGTGCTTAAATAATAGGTGTAAATTGAGCTAGCTCTCAGCTCATCACGACAAAGTTACTTTTTAGTGGACAAACTTTCTATTAAAACCAAGTCTAAAGCCAAGTACTCTATCCTGTGAAACTGCGCTATGGCTAATGGCATGGGTAAGCAAAACCGCTGACTACGTGGAAAGCCTGTATAAGTAGGTTGAGATTGGGATTATCAGGCAGAAAACGCTCTGGGACAAGTAGGAGCATTTAAGGAGAAGGTGCCAAACCCAGCGAGAGCTGGGACATCACTTTCATGATCTCAGACTGTGGCTGCAGTTCCTCCAGGGCTCTCTAGTTCCCAGCATCTGTGTATGCAATATCAAGAAAGGAGGTGGCATGAGTTTCTCTCAGACTTCCCCAGGATTTCCTTGCCTGTTGCTATCCTGACGCCACGTTGGCCTTCCTCTAGCCAGCAAGGTGGATTATCTCAAGAGAAAACTTACTTCCACAAAGAACATCCGTAACAATCAGAAAGATCAACATGATGGAAAGGCATTACAAAACAAGGTGCAACAACAGAGGGGCCAGTGTGATAGAAAGGTGCTGTAAGGGAAGAGAAAAAGATCACTCACCCATCTCCAAGGATCAAGATACTCAGGGAAACTCCACAGGAGAGGAATCTCCAAAATGAGATCCTTCCCCAATGCAGGTCAGCCCTTAAATGAGGTCTAAGAGAGGTGCAGCTGGACTCCACCCCTTCTGGTCACACAGCTGAATTGCCTTCACCTGTGCTCCCAGAGCTGACTGGGTCCTTTCCCCAGGTGCTCAATCAGTGGTTCAGGTCGGGACTCAACAGTCCCCATACAGTATCCCAAAGTGAATCCGTGAGCCTTCACCTTCACCAAATTGGCACAGCTGCCCAGTGGGGTGGGGGAATCACTGTCCCTGGAGTTCATCCCCGGTGGAGATGTGGCCCTGAGGCACATGACCAGTGGGCACGGTGGGCTGGGTTGAGTTGCACTTGAGGATCTTAGAGGCCTTTTCCAACCTTGATTATTCTGTGATTCAGTGAAACCAAGGGTTTCTGAATCTAAAGCGTGGGGCAAAGTTCCATGTGGATTTCAGGCACCAAAACGTATTTGAGACTTTTATTATCAAATAGTGATGTAGCATCACTGAGCTGAAGGTTGTGTGGAAAGGGTCTGGTTCCTGTTGTGACAGACCCAGGGTCTGCATCATGTAGAATCATTCCAGCATATCATAGAGGAAAATACCTGAGATCTGGATAGGGATATGTTAAGGGTGTTGTAGTGCAATGGTAAACTTACTATCACACCGTGATCAGAAGTTTAATTTTTGCCTGGCTCGTATGATGAATGCCCCCTCTAGCTGACCATGCCATGAATGGGTGCTTGTTCACATAGTATTAGTGTGAGAATCTTCCATGCTCCATCCTCTTTGCCTTTGTGCACTTTATAAACAGTAATAGTAAAAGAGAAAGAATGAAAGAAGGAAAGGAGAGAAAGAAGGAAAGAAAGAAGGAAAGGAGAGAAAGAAGGAAAGAAAGAAGGAATGAAGGAAAGAAGGACAGAAAAAGAGAGAGAGAAAGAAAGAGAGAAAAAGGAAAATGCAACATTCCCAGCAGTCTGCTAGTTAGGCTCTGGCAGATGCTCAACCAAATGCTGTATTCTGGCATGATGGGATCCCATCTTTTTTGAATCCATGCTATTGGACTCATGTCAAAATACGCTGACAGCGCATATTGTACAGAATGCCGTGGAAGCTCTTTGGATGGCAGCACCATATGGGTCACATGAAAAGGGAGGTCAGGATAGAGCCTGGCACTTGCTAATTGTAATGGGGAACCAAACGACTCGGGTGAAGAGGGATTTGTAACTTTGTCCATAAACCCTGCTATGATGGCAGGGGAGAGCGGTCCATGCTTGGACTTTTCCTGGAGAGCCTCCCGGGCAGCTCTGCAGCCCCTTCTGCCTTATTTTCCAGTCCCCAGGCTGTCTGCTAGCTGGAGGAAAGCCATCTATCACGGCTGTTATGCTCTATCCACTAGCTATCTAGATTTAGCTTGCGAGTGCATAATTTATGGTCAGTTGGTTCATCTTTGCTCTTTGCCAATGCGCAGCGTATTACGGAATAGCTTTTGAGGAGAAAAACCTGCAGTTCTGAAGTTGCTCAGGGCAGTGGGAGCCCCACCTCCAAAGTACACATCATAGGCACAAGCGAAGGAGGCACACTTGGGCAAACAAGCATTGGATAAGGGCTTTGTGGAGGAGCTCTGGGGCTTGGAGCAAAGAGCCCCGCTTGCAATCAATGGATCAGAAAGTCATTCTGCCAAGATTTGTTTTGCTTTCTTTCCTCTGTACGTAGGATAAAGTGGGCAGAAAGTGTGAGGCTGTTGTTAGAGGCAGCACCCCATGCAATCAAGAAAAATTTCAGGGAGAGGCGTGAGTCATGCTCTACCTGAAGAAAAAAAAAATCCTGGTATTTATACACAACCTCATAATGGCTCTATTTCTGTTATGATTGCTGCTGCTGTTCTGGTTATTACCTTTCTCACTTAAAAAAACCAACACCCAACCCTGTAGCAATGACTACAGAAGTATTATTCTTTAGATGGTTCCTGCGCTGGAGGCAGTAAGTAGTTACAATCACTCAGAACATAATAGAGAAATTCATTCCAATAATAATAATAACAACATCTATTATTTTTTGAAATACAGATCTGATAAATTCATGAATATAGAAAGCTCTTGGTGCTGGCTGTCCATAAAATGGTAATCAAATCAAGCCGAGAGGCTCCTGCTGCAGGCTGCCAGCACTCCTGTTCCAGATGTGCATCTGTCACTGCTGCCATGCAGCTGGTGGGATCTGACCTCAAGAAGTGGTGATGGGAGGGCCATGCCTGCTTGTGCTGGGTGCAGCTGGTGTTGCCTTCTGGTGTTGTACAGGAGGTGGCACCAGGGCACTGGGGGGAGTGGGTGGCAACATGGGGCAGACCTTCCTGCTCAAGCCACGGAGCTAGGTGAGCGCTCATGAATGCTTTGCATTAGGACAAGCCCTGGGAGGATGGCTCAGTGACGCAGAGGGTGGTTTCTTAGAGGAGCAGTGTCTGGAGTTTTCCTGTTTCCCAGCATTTCTGGGGGCTGGGAGCACCGTGGGGTCCAGCAGAGCCATGCTTGCAGCACAAAAACCTGTGGGTTTGCTCTTTACCTCCTCACTTGAGTGCAGGAGAGGAGCTGGAGGGCTCTGCTCTGTGGGACCTTGCCTTGTAGGGACTGAGAGGCTGGCACACTCTGGATCTTGGGAGCTGAAATGCAATCCATAGCAGATAATTTTACCACAAACTCTAATGGTGTTTGCTTTCCAAACACAAGCACAAAAAGCCTCTGTGATGTAGAGGTAAACGTAGGAGCCCCTCACTAACCAGACTGTTCCCCTCTGTATGGTACTAACAGCATTAAGCTTTCAGGTGACAAATCTTTGGGGTTTTTTTTTTGTGGTTTCGAGTTTGGTTTTAAAAAGGCTGTCCAATACAGCAAACACTCCAAACCCTATCAGCACTTTGGGAAACCAAATGATAATGTATAAATTAATATTGCAAAGGCTGACTACGTTAAAGCAGAGCAAGGCTATAATAATGTACAGGTATTTGCAGGGAGTGATGCTATCAGGAGCTGAGCAACTACAGAAAGCTTAAAGTAAAACCAGGCATCTCTTATTGCAGATGTGGTGGCTGTCTTTTCAGTTGTTACTCTTGTTTCCTCCCTAAAGCCATATGGACTTTACAGGGGTTAGAAATACAAACATGGGAACTCTTAAGCACGGGTGTATTGCTTTACAATCGCTTGTAGTTTGGCACAGTGCAGCTCCTCACATTCCTTTCCCCATTTCTTGCCTTCCAGTGTTAGTCCCCATGGCATTACCTTTCTCTGAACCAACTGAGTTTGCTCTTTACCAAGAAACAGCGATTAATATATTGATATATGTACATATTGTAGGATAACTAAGACAACATTATTTTGTAGCTAATGTTTCTTAAAAGGAGGGAATGAGTTTCCTACCATGTTTCTTCCCATGTTCCTGAACATTCAGACTGGTCTTATGGAGGTCCTGCTCCAGAACAAGCACTGGGGGAAAGGAAGGGTTTGGTCCCCTTTTCTAGACCCTTTTGAGGCCACATCTGGACACTGCATCCAGTTGTGGACTCCTCATTTAAGAAACACATCAGAAAACCAGAGTGGGTGTAGTGGAGGGCCACCTGGATGGCTAAGGAGTATGGGCAAGGAGAAATAGCATTTGCTCAACAGAGAATACATGAATATATGAGATGGTGGGGGTCTAGTTGCTGTCTACCCACAGAATGAGGACCACCTGACTTTTATGCTTCATAACCTCCTGAGATGGACGTCACCTGGGCTGGAATTTTCTAGAAAGGTCTTTGGAGACAATTTGGTAAACAGTAGCATGTGTTGGTTCATTTTGCAGCATCTAAGAAGGGAGATATGGGAAGCATGAACAGCTGATAAGCCCCAGGGAGCCTAACTAAGCTCCATGCTTGGCACTGATCATAGGCATGGAGCTGAACAGCCCTTTGGTGAGGCTTAGTAAGCAAGCTATTACTTTATTTAATAACCTGCTCTGGGCAATGCAGAGTATATGGAAATGCTGTAGTGTTTTAAGGGCTCTAGAGGAACACTGAAGCCCTTAGGCTGGAGCGTGGGTGATTTTTTTAGGATTGCTGTCTGCAAGGTTGTTCAGGAGAGCAATCCCCACAAGATCTCTGCTACGGAGAAGATGGAGACTTGGGAAGGTTCCAAAGCAAAAAGGGCTGGGCTGCTTTGGTTGGGCACATTCCCTGCTGCAAAGCATATGCCACCAGGCGCTTGGGGATGCATGGGACCTGGACCGACTTCTGCCTGCAGATCCTCATTTTTCAGTGCTCTCCACACAGGGAAGCAAAAACCACGCTCCTCTAGAGGGCAATGGAGAAGAAGCATCAGGGTTTGACCCCTGCCTATGTTTAGTATTTCATCTGTGCATGGCTATCCGGGCCTCAACTCACACGCCAGGCTGATGGGACACAGGTGAGATCAGTGGTGCCTGACTCATGGCAACCCAGAGAAGGAGAACAGAGTCCCAGTGAGATGCTGGCATCCATGCGGGAGTGCCTTTGCCTCCATTCATCCAGCATATTACTATGCATCAAGATGAATCTGGCCACTAAAAGCAGTTTTCTGGGGGTAAAGATGCTCCTTCAGGAGATCAGAGCTCAGCCAAATGCTGGTGTTCATCCACAGAGGTGCAGGGGCAAGCAGAAGAACCCTCTAGGACAAATAACCCCATTTCTGCCTCAAAGTGCTCTTTCAGTTTTTCCCACCGAGCAGCCAAGTGAGCTTTCTTCACGTCTCCCTTTCCATGCTTCAGGATGTACCTGTGCATTCGGCACACTGGGCAACATGCTGTATGTTGGCAGCACTCGCAGGGGGTTGGACCGAGTGGCTGTCATGGAGACACCAGGTCCCTTCCAACCCTGTCCCTTCTCATAGGCTGGAGGCATGTGCTCCACTGGCCTACAGTCTATAGCAAATTCTCAGGGCAAGGGGCTGGTGGCACATGGAAGTGATGGGTGGTGGTGCAGCACGGGGTTGCTTTCATGGCAAAAGCTGGGATGAAGCTTTTTGTAGCAGATGGCATCTCTGCCCCTGTATTTACGCATCAGCTCATACTGTAGGCTCAGCACTATGCATCAGGAAGGGATGGATGGACGCATTCATCCCTGGAAGAGCATGCAGCCTGTTAGACACTATCCTGTTCCCTTGCAGGACACGCTGCAAGAGATGGACCAGAGTGAAGTGTTTGCCAAAGGAGAGGGTTCCTGGGGAGAGCTGAGGTGTGTCAGGCACGGGGGCTCGTCCTACGTCATTCACAGGGACTTCTTTGTGAGCCGAGCCCTCCTGCATGATCTCTTGGGTGCTATCTGCTGATTAAGCCTGGGATATCTTGCCAGCTTTCCATGGAACTGTTTGTTCTGCACGGCCGCGGCAGCATTAATGCTTCCACGTCCCTGGCAGCTGCCTGCAGCAGGCTGTTTGCACGCGGGAGTGCAAACACAGCCAGGGGAGGCTGGGCCCTTTGCACCCAGCGGGAGGCACACCCTGGCCTCCTCAGTGGAGGGTTGCAGAAGGCAAGCTTCTTGCTGCCTCGCGCCCCCACAAATGGCAGAGGTGAGCCGAGCACTTCTGAGTGCTTTCTTAGCGCTAGGGGCTTGCTAATGGGAGAGAAAAGTGGTTTTCTGAGTGGCAGATGCGTGGGTTTGCCATGTTTATACGACTGCCTCTATGACAATATTTCAACCTTTGCAGGGGAAGGACCTAGGACTGTTCATCCCAAGTCCTTCCACACCATGTACAAGGCACCCTGAGCACCCTGCCCTGCTAGGAAGTCTGCCCTGAAGCTACAGCCTCACCAAAAATCAAAGCAGAAGAGGGAAAGGAAAGGGAGTAAGCAGGAGGGATGCTGCAAAGAGCCCCTTCTGGGGGTCTGCATCCCAGCAGAGTGCTCTAGCTTCCTTGCACTGACCACAGTAGGTTGGTGCAGGAGGGATTTGCCAAGGGGGTTCTATTAGACTTTGTGGCTCCATCTCTCTTATAAATCCTGCTGACCCAGCACAAGATGGCTGTTACGAGCCAAGTCATTGCTCCTAGAGGGTTTCCTGAGGTCTCCGATGATATTTAGTAAACACAGCCACGCTCAGTGCAAACTAGCTGCTTGCATTTAGAATCATAGGCTATCCCAAGTTGGAAAGGAGCCATAAAGATCAAGTCCAGCTCCTAAAAGCAATGCACTGCAATGCAATTTAAAAGCGCTACATTAAGCAACATCGAACCCCGCAGCATTTTTGCTCAGGGTTTGAGGTGACCGTGGTTTGGCTGACCCTCCACATTCCCACCACAAGTTAACATGCAGCAAGTCCAGACCTATGGGTGCGGAGCTGCTGTTGAAGTGCTACTTGGATTCATAGGATCACAGGACAGTTTGATCATGGGATCACAGATTTCACAGAATCAGACCTTCCATTTCCAACCCCTGCTGTGGTCTGGCTGTCCCCAGAGGCACAGCTTTAAACACAGGATTAAACAGACCCAACCTGTGCTGGCACAGAGCTCAGGACACAGGGTGCTATTTGGGATGTATTTGTGAAGGGCACTGTTGTGAGCGCTTTCAAGCAAGGCAATAGCATTGCATGCTACTCTGGGAAACCCCTTCTTTGTTATAGGGCAAAGACCTAAACTACAATGCAAAGCATCTGCCATAAGGGCAGTTCTGGATACAATGAGAAAAAGGCTAAACATGCTGTAAGCCACCTCCCTTCCAGGCAATTAGGAATAAAGCAGCGCTCCACAGGATGCAGGCAGTCAGGGTTTTGGAGGCTGCTTGGCTCTATCCCCCCATCACTGGGGACCCCAGCAGGGCGCTGCCTGCTGCTGCATGCCTGTGCCTCTGAGATCAGCCCCAGCTCCTTCCTCAGTGTTATCTCAGAGCACCAAGAATGCAAACACCAGAGCAGGTAATGAGCAAGCTATGAGGCTGCTCCGAGCCCTGGCACAGGAGAAGATAGAGGAGAGGCAGCGCAGCTCCTCCAGCACCTTCCTACCTGCTCCAGCTTGGCTTTGCTTCCCAGAGGACTGAGACCTTTGCTGGGTTATTCCAGCCAAAAGGTGAGTTTTGTTTTATCTATAAACATGCCGGGTTGAGGAATCAGAAAGAGGGAAAAATGGTGTGGGAGGAAGGACCTTCGCTTGTGTGCACTGCTGGAAGTTGGAACATCTGCATTAATTAGTCCGCAATGAATATGGTACACTCTTCTATGGGACTTCCATTCAGTACAGGTCTCCGCATGTGCCTGGTGTTAAATCAGGAGGGGAACTGCCTTTGAAGTGCATGCACATGCACTGACTTGATTGCAGCTGCAATTTGCTCTAGCAGCTTCTGCAAAGAGACGGGAGTGCAAGCCCAAGCGATGCCATGAGTGCATCAGCGCTGAATGGCACACAGTTATTCCCCACCTGGAGGAATAAGGACCTTTTCTCTTGTCGGTTGGGTGCAAAACCCACTGGCTCTCAGAGGAAGCCCCAAAATCCCACTGCACCCTCCTGCTGCACGTGTCCTTTGGGCACAGCAGAGGAGTTATCACACAGCTGGAGCCGTGCTGTAGCACGCGGCACTTCTCCTAATCTCACTTGTAGTCTCCCACCCGTTTTCATCCCGCACTTGAAATGCTGCAATTGCCTGGAGAAAAGAAATATCTTTACAAGAAGGGCCATCAAGCCAGCGTGCCGTCTGCTGCAGCCGAAAAGCAGCCCACTCAGCAGGGTAATCTATTCAATGGCTGGGATTTATTTTTAACGCGCGGCTCTGCGGTCCTTTTAACTTGAGCTGAGAAGTGAACATTTTGATAACGGCAGCCTCCAGGTCAAATGTGATGAGAATTCTAACTCGCCACAGAGTGGGTTTTTGGAAAACCAACCAAGCAAAACAATTTCCCAGAATGAGACGATGAAGATTGGCGTCGCTCAGCACAATGTTGTACATGGAGCTGATGGCTGTTGGAGGGTCTACTTATTCTCCCTCCACCATTTGCAAATGAAATGCCTTCTGGACTGTTTTAAATTTGAACGACTATTGCTACCGCAGCTCTGCTGGGCTCCTCGTTCAGACAGGAGATGTCAGATCTCGAGGCCATCAGAGAGGAAACGCTCAACCAGTAATGGGAATGTATGTCCGGGCAGTCCCGTTTCTCATCAAAACCAAAGCCAGCAGACTGGCATTGAGGTTTTTAACATTGCAAAGGACGGCAGGGAGCACCAGTCTCCAGAGTGCATGGAAACAGCAGACAAGCTGCATGCACGGTTTGGGTCAAAGCTGGGATTTGGAGGGGAAAATAATAGGCAGAAGAGCTTGAAAGTCTGGCCAAGCTGAGGTTGGTGAGGGAGCTGCTAAACTTCTCCTGTTTTATACTGAAGTGACTGGAAATATGTCAAAGTCCATCTGAGAGAGGCAGGAGGGGAATGTGGAAGGAAATTCAGCATTGCAGCACCACCAGCTTTATCAGTAGGCTCAGGAACACGTCGTTTCCGAACCTCTGTGTTTGCTCTCCGCTCCCTGTCTTCCGTCCACATTCCCTATCTGCAGAGAGGCCCTGGAGGTGGGGGTTGGTCTCCTCTGCAGAGCACCCATGCAAGGGGAGAAAGTCAGAAAAAAGAAGGGAAAAACAGTAATTAAAGAAAAAGCAGCATCTCCTCCCCGGCAGGCTGCAAACTTGCTGGCCTTGGCCAGAATATTATCCCCACAGCCATGCTGGTGATTGTAGCACCGCACTGCTTCACCTTGGTTTTTTTTTCCTGTGCTGTTGCAGGAACCTGAGGCATAGCAAAAAAAAAAAACCTTCTATTTTCTATGCATTGGCAATGGGAAACAGCAAAATTTGCTATGCAGCACTGAAAGCTGTACTGATGGGAGCAGCCATTGCTTTAATATTTAATTTGATGAGACGTAGCTCTGAAAAATGGAGCAGGAGTTGCCACAGCTTCAAGCTCAGTGCTTCCAGGGGAATTTCCTTGGGGTTCTCTACACTGCAGACTTATCTATATTCTGGCTGGGTGACATGGAAATGTGTCTTATTAACTAACCGAGCACACAGTCTCATTTCCTCCCATTCCTTTTAATTAATCAGTCTTCAAACACATTCAGGAGATGGCTTGGACGCTGAGTTGTCATTCGGTGCAGCTTCCTTCCATCAGACCCTTGCTCCAGGGTGATAGTTGGTCCCTGCAGAGCAGATGTGGCTGCTCCCATGCAACCTGGTGTCATCTCAGGAGGGATTTCCCTACACTGTGAGCCTGTAGATGCAGTTCAGTGAAGGCTCAATCCTGCCTCTCACCAGGCAGAGCTCCCTAGTGCTGTATGGGCTTGTGCTGCAGTAAGACTAGGATTGAGGAGCTGGGCCACGCTGATGCAGGCTGGAGATGTCCAAAACCTGTCCATTCTTTGTCCTTTTAGGTGGGTCCCATTGGCCTCACGCCATCTCTTGGACTAAGAAAGTAAAGCCACTTTTTCTTTGAGCATCTGTCTGCTGCCTTCAGAAGTTTCCTTGCATGATCCAGACAGTTTGGGTGTCTTCCTCCAGGAGCTGGGCTTCCAGCAGGCCTGATGGCCAACGAACAAGCTGGAAATGTGGATTTATCAGAACTATAATCCAGGTACCTCCTAGCTCTTTGCTTGCACAAAGCCATGCGCTTTCTGTCCTCCATTTGCCTTCTGCTGGTCCCTCCATCCCTGCAGGATCTGAGTCCCTCAAAGCCTTTGGGATAAAAGCTGAGGTGTGATAATGCTGGGAGAAAGACTTCGGTTCCTATGCGCTCATGTTCTCTTTGGCTGAGAGATCCAAAACTGTAATCATGGTCTTTCCATTGCTGGTGCTCATAGTCCCCTGAGATAACTCCACCACACCTTGGGATTTGGTTCTCAAATCCCAAGGACATCTACTCACGGTCAAGCATGTGTTGGCATGATGTTCCAAAGCTTGAGAACTATTCATTACACTAGCCTACCCCAGGGGTGAGGTGCCAAAGTCTCATCCCATCTCACGTGGGGTCTTTTCCAATTCAACAACTGCATAGCTGTGCCACAAGACATAGGCACACGTCCATTTTTCAGGACCTCTCCAGGTCCCCAGTTTCTGACTGGGGGTGAGGAGTTGAGGCTACACAGCACTTCATCCCTCAGGCAGAGCCCGCTGCATTGCGAGGTTTCATGTCAGGTTTGTCCTGGGGAAAGGCATGAGTATCACCTTGCTGCCTCCATGCTATGGGGGAAGGCATGAGTATCACCATGCTGTCTTCACACAATCATAGAATCATTAAGATTGGAAAAGACCACTGAGATCATCAGGAGCAAACGTCAACCCATTCCCACCATGCTCACTGGTGAGATCTGCCCCTCAGTGCCACACCTCCACAGTTCCTGAACACCTCCAGAAACAGTGATTCCACCACTTCATGCTATGGTAGAAGAGCATGAGTATCACTATGCTGCCTTCCTGCCAAGAGTAAAGGCATGATCATGCTACCTTTATGCTACACTTTCTAAAGTCAGTTCAACCACTTCCAGTCCTGCTGAGCCATAACACGGTTATCATATATACATGATGTATATTTTTGCTTTTCCCTGTCTCTCCTTAGCATATATGTCTGAGGCATCACTTCAAAGCCCAAGGCAAAACAAGAATGTTGAAGAAAATCCACATATGCCTCTGCTTCTTCTTCGTCTCCGGCATTTTGTACGAGATCTCCTTGCTATCTGGCTGCTTCTTCTCCTGTATGCCTATGCCCAAGCAATTCCTGACACCTGAGCAGGTCCTCAACCTGGGCAGAAGCATCATCTTCCTGGAGACGACAGAGCGCCTGGAACCACCACCACTGGTGTCCTGCTCTGTGGAGTCTGCCGCCAGGATCTACCAGGACCGGCCCGTCATCCTCTTCATGAAGGGGCTGACAAATGACACCGTGTTGGACTCGAACTCCAGCTACACGGCCTTCTCGCTTTTGTCTTCTATGAAGAATGTCTTCCTTTTTCCTCTCCAGATGGAAAACGTCTTCCAGGAGACCCCTCTTCTGCAGTGGTACAATGAGGTGAGGGTCATAATGAGGGGGAAGTAGGAAAACGTTGAAATGATGGTGGGAAAAGTCTAAAGAAGGCTTGAAACGAAGGGAGGAGCGCAGGCTTGGCGATGAGAAATCAGTCACTTCCATTGTTCTGGTTCAGAACGTATTTATTTTTGCCATGTTTTGTAATGTATTCATCTATCTGTTTACTGAACATAATATCAGCATTTTCCCACTATCTGGAGAATCAGATTTTTGGCAAGCAGAGCGTTGGTAAAAATAGATTGCACATGTGTTTTGATAAAACAGCACTTAATAATCTTGCTCAACAGAAGCTGGTCTGCTCGAGTCCTCTGAGCATTTATTAAGGCTGCCACACACTGATACAGCCCAAATGGGAGATTAGATGTGAGAGAGATTTCGGTTTCTGTAACCGCAGTGTCCAAACCCAAGGTGAGATCTCGCAGGCTCCACCCTGAAAACAAGCTCCTGGCAAACCACTTGCAATAAGCTTTTGTCAGGTTTGTTTGGCTCCATCTCCCTGCAGGACAAGCGATGAAGCTGGATTTCCTTCCAACTCTTCCTTTTCCTGAGGAAGAAATAGCTCTCCAACCTATTAAAGTTGATGGAGACCCGCAGGCCTGTTTGGAAGATCTGAGAGTGATAAGGAAGGGAACATTTAAAGTGGTTTCAGCTTCAGTAATGTAGCAAGCAATGATTCATGGCGTCACTGGTTTAACGCTGTGAGTCTCAAAAAACACAAAGCAAAATGTTCCAATGTTCACTTGCATTAACAAAGCATTGCTCTGCACTGC
>PPHD01015138.1:0-16281 GCA_002909625.1 Bambusicola thoracicus | reverse complement strand
TGGGACAGAGACAGGCTCCTCTGCAGTAAGACAGTAGGCTTCTGCACGCTCACCTGACTCGAGCTGCCCCAAGACAAGCTAGGCAGCAAAGGCTGGCAGCAAAGCTGGAGCCAGCCTGGCAGGGCACATCCATTTCTGAGGTTACACAAGCAGTACTGGGGAATCAATTCAGGTACAAGTAACTGATAGCTTTTTGTCACAGTTATTTTTAAACCAGCTGAGTTCCCTGATCCCATTCATGGTGCAGTTGTCCTAGCAGTCATACCAGGAGAGCCAGCGTTGAGTGTTGCAAGGGCTGGCTGTGCCCTGGGAAGAAGAGAGCTGAGGGCAGCTCCCATAGGGCTGTGCCTTCATCACCCGTGACTCATCTCCACAATACCTGAGCATGGCAAGCAGAGCAGGCATTGCCAGGGCTGAGTTGCTTGCTCCACCTTGTCCCCATCTATTGTGCTGCAGTATGATGCTGATCCCCTCCTTTGCTGGCTTTATTCTGGTGATGTCTATGTTTGGCTGCCTGAGGAATGTGCTGTGCAGGAATGAGGAGGGACAGAGTCTGTTCGTAGCGCTGTTACCACTGTTTGGGGCTTATGAGAGAGGAATGACCAGGAGGAGCCAAGGCATCCTCTGAGGTCTGTAGGTCAGTATCACACATTGTATCTGCCTGTCTGTGCTAGGAGGCATGTGGGGAGAGTGCAAGCTCCTGCTCTATGAAGGGGTACATGGTTTGTGCTCACTGTGCTGTGTCCCAGGAAGGCTTGCTACAGCAGGGTTACTTAAGCTGCTTTGTCTCAGCCAGGTCCCTTGCAAGCCTTCCAGCCCGTGCTGGTTGCTCCAAGTCCTGACAAGGCTGCCGATCCTGTCCATCAGTTTTACATAAAAGCAGCAGGAAGAGTATGCTCCTGCTCTGAGAAATAGTCAGCTTCTTTTTGTTGCCGCTGTCAGTACAGGAAAGACCTCCTGCTGCTGACTGTTCCCTGGGAGCATGTGCTGTCACTGCACAGTTCTTGCTATTTCCTGCATCTGTTTCTCTTGCATCTCATGTGCTTTGCTGTTGAATTTCTGAACAGCTAGCTGGCATCCTGTTCTTTTCCCCTCAGCTTTCACCTACATCACATGTGAAATTTGCTTCTTTCCTCCTGACTGCTGTGACACCAGACCCTGAGCCAATTGTTGCTCTCCTAATGAGAGATGGTGCTGTTCCCAGTGTCAGTAAGTGACAATCTCCAGCATCATGCAGTAGAGCAAAGGAAGGTAACCAGGCACGTTTTTGGAGTGTGCCATACCTCTGGGGACACTTTTTCAGCACAGAAGTCTTGTTGCCTATGAGTGTGAGGTTACTGTGGAAGGATAAGTGGCAGAGAGAAAACTCAAGGGCCCTGCTTGAGAAGCAGGGGACATGTCAGATGAGAGCTGGAGAAGCTCAGGAGTGAAGTGCCACAGTGAGCATAAAACTTGCCCTGCACTTTTAGATCTGAGCCAAGGAGGGTAGAAGGTGCCCCTCTGGGGACCCATCTGGAAGTAGGGTGACAGCAGGGAGAAGGGACCTAGCTGTCTTCTACTGCCCTCCAGAGTGTGAACCAGAATAACTGTGAAGAAGAGGGAGGGCATGAGTCCTGCTCTCCTACTTGGGCACATTGGCCTCTCATGCTTTTGCTGGTTGAGGAGGGGGGATATGCAGCAGATTCAGTAAGTTACCTGAAAAAGAACTGGGAGAGACAGTGTGAGTGGTGGGGTATCAGAAATCTAGTGATGTGTGGAGAGAGGAGCAACTCTTAAAACAGGCCTATTGTTTATATATATATCTTTGGTTTGTTTTTAAACAGCCAGTTTACCGATACTGGGACCAGTCTGCCAGTGTGCCACACAGAATGTAATTAGTAGCTGTCTTTGTAGGAAGCTGTCTCTCTTGTACAAAGGCAGGCAGTCACATCACACGCTGACTCCATACAATGCTTGCAGCAAGATTTAAGATAAGGAGCTATTATGCTACGTGCAGAGTGAATATTTTGTTAAGGTTTACAACTTAGGCAATTTTACTGCAAATCAAACAAATGTTGTGGTTTGGAGAGAAGCCAGGAAGGGTAGAAGAAACATACAAATTAAGGAGCACAATAGATGAGTAACTCAAGAGTTACTGAGGAGCAGAGTAATGGCTTGATCTGGTTTGGGGGTGTGCTGCAGCCAGAAGGGGTCTTGCTGCACATACTGTCCCTTGCACTACTCTGACAAGTGGGTAACTGTGGTCTGAGTCACAGCCCTAGCCCTGCCCTAACACCACCTGTCCTTGCTTTGCTGAGCTAATTGCTCTTTCCCCTGGAACTGCTAAGGTAAGGGAAGCCAGGAAGGCTTGGAAGGATGGAGAGCACTGTCTCTTTCAGTTGTGTCAGCTGATGGTGCTGGGCTGCCTGGCAAAATGGCTGAGGTTTGGTGGAGTGGGTAACTACAGCATGAGTCTTGACTGCTGCTCTAACCTAGCTATTAAGTAACTATATGTATATGTGTACACATTATGTCTTTGTTTTGCTTTTGTAACCCTATTTCTAGTATTATTGTCAAATGTTTTCAAACACATAGTTTGAAAGTAAATCTCTGACTGGCATGAAATGTGCTGGGGATCTGGGAGCCTTTGGGGATGCCCCAAAGCAGAGAAGAGCTGGCAGATGTACTTGTGGGGGGGGGCAGGAGGGGGCATGCTTCGTACCTTGCTGTAGTGGTCATTTTGGAGATATGCTATAATAGCTGTCCTTGCTGGGAGCAGGCTGCTCAGCAGGTGACAGTCACAGCATGCCCCGTAGCTTAAAATCATGTTCACCACACCATGTGGGAGCAAGGTGGGTGGACTGGGCAGTCAGCAGGCCCTGAGCTGTCTTGCCATGAACAAAGTCAAAGGAGTAAAGCTCCAAGGCTGCCTAGAGGTAGGGTGAGCCTTTGGCAGTGCTGGAGGAAGCCTGGAAGGCAGAACAAAAGCCCTGCTTTCTGCAGCAGTCCCTCTGGTGTCCCCCCACACTCTTCTGTCTGGTGGCTGAGCTGCAGCTCTGCTGCTGCAGCAGCTCCCAGGGCCTGGAGTTGCTATAGCCCCAAGTGCAACCAGTTCAGCTGAGCTGGGACAGCAGGGTAAATGCAGAACAGTGGCTCAGGGAAGTGAGTGAGGAAGGCTGATATAGATGCCCCTGCCTTGGCTGTCTGTTTTGGCAGCCAAAGGGCTTCTTTACCCACTCACCCAAGGATGCACTGTGCCGTGTATGTTTGCATATTTATTAATCGCCGACTTAGCTGTTCTCAGAGTGACACACAGTTTTCTCCTATGTAGGAGCCATCTGGGAAGCAATGCACACCCTTAGGTCCCCCAAAACACAGTGGCAGTTGGTACCAGTAAGGCTGATTCACTGGCAAACATCATTCCTGTCCTAGCTAACAAGACATGTAAAAAAGCTAACAAGACATGTAACAAATGGAAGTGGTAGCAGCACAGTCTCCTAGCAGAGGTACAGACGTTCTGCCTCATTGCACAGTCATATAATCTCTGTCTGCCTAAAGCATGACAGATCTGTAGCACTTGGCTCTGCTGTTCCACAGCCACAGGTTCTTAGCAGCTATGAGAGGGCACTTCTGGAAAACTGCCTGAGCCCAGAGGCCAGGGAGAGTATGGGATGCAAGAGGGGAATGTATTACAAAAAATATTTGTTGGCTTATTGGGAAAACATGTTGGGTCTTCCATAAGCCTGGAAAGGGGAGGAAGCTGCAAGAAGACCCTCAACCAAACCCCCTAGCAAGGCAGGGTGCAGTTGTTGCATCTGTCTCCCAGAAGGCGGTCATTAAACTTCTTAGTCATTAGTCATAGTTTGATGCATGACATGTGTTCAGCCTTTTGAGGTGGTTAATAAATAGAACAAGGTTTGCTGTATCCAGTGTTATTACTGAGTTGCAGGAAATGGGGAAACTAAAAATGAGTAGTGGAGAGTGACAGAACAGTGCAGGGACTGGAGCGTGTGGTCTATCACACAGCATTTCATCTTGTAAATATGATCAGGTTCAGTGAGGAGCTTGGATCAGAAAGGATGGGAACCAGAGAGAGCATATGCAGCAGATTGCATTGGGGTGATATTCCCCTGGTAGACATTCTGTTGAACAAGAAGGAAAGAGGCACGGCTGGGATGATGGGGAATATAATTTCCTTAGGGAACCTAATTACGAGGCCTTGCACAGAGCAAAGACCAAAAAAACCTCTCAGAAGGATGAAGAGAGGAACATATTCTCTGAGCCCAAGAGGGATGGGAATCCATTAGCTTCTCTGATGGAAAAACAGGGCAGCCTGCCAAGAAAAGGAGTGTATTTACCAAGTCTGTTTCCCCTCAGATTACATAGGAGCAGGTGGTCTGTAGGGTCTGTAGCTGCTTCCTTATTGTTCTTCATAGGTCATGCTTTCACAAGCTCTTCCTCCTTCAGCTTCCTGTGTTCTCTGTTGCAGGTGTCTGTTCAGCTCCAATACCAGCCCTGAGCCTTCAGTGCCTTGGCAGGCAGTCTGCATGCTGAGGACAGAGTTCCAGTACTGTTTGATGCTCTTTGGAACAATGCCACTGGAAAAGCAGATCCATTACAACCTGTGGTGTGCAATGTCTGGCTTTGGAGCTGGGGTATACAGTGCAGATGATGTGTCAGTGATAGAAGTCTTCCTGCATGTGGCAGCAGGACTCCATGGATGCTAAACAGCGCTCCTCAGCTACGTCTTCCTTGCTACCTTCCACAGCAGTGCCGGGGTTGAGCTGCTGTGCGGCTTTACCCTCAAGCAACACAACAGCAACACCCAGGTGTCAGCATCTCCACAATGTCAGATGCCACTGCCCTAACAAAGGCACTGCCACCATGAGTGGCAGTTGATGTCATCTCAATGGAGCCCATGTTCCTGCATCCAACCACTCATGTTGGAGTTCATGTACTTTGATCCTCGCTACTTCTCACCTTCGTCCACAGCATGCTTCAGGCTCTGGAACCTTTCAGGTGAGCAACAAGATTATCTACTAGGACTGTGTCTATCTCCTGGGTGCTGTGTGGGAAGAGAGGGTTCCCCAGGCTGTGCTCAAGCAGAGGGAGGTCATATCTAGGGAGCAGTGCTTCCCAGCTGTTCAGCAAGAGCACAGCAGAGACATAACATTTCAAGGCCAGCTTGGCTTTGCCTGTCTGTGAGGCACGAGGCAATTGCTTGCATCCTTGAGCTGCTTGCCTGCGTTTGACATCTGCAGCAGCTGAAACTCAGGAGACCAAGCAGCCATCCAAGGAGTTGGTTTCACAGACTCTAAAATCACACGAAATCCAGTTCCTTGAACAAAAAAGGTACTGCCTTTGAGAATTGTAGTTTATGTTGGTCTTGGGTTGTCAGGACTAGCTTTACTGTCAGCCCACCATCCTGGAACAGGCCACATGATAGTTAATAGAATTACTGCTTTCTTTGGTTTTGAGATTCTTTACTAAAGAACTTTAACGTTAGAATTAGATAAGCCAAAACATCAAGTGACTTATTTGCAGGGGAAAAAGGAGAGCTGGAGAAGGAGGAATATGCTGGTACTAATGTGAGGGAAGCACCTCCTATTTCACAACAGAGCAACGGACCTGTTTTGGAGTTTCTCAAATTGTTCACTGCTTCCTTCAAAGGTAGCCCACGCAGCACAAGCACTAATTTGCTGGAGGGCGGGGCCAGCAGGGCCATCCTCCTGTCAGATGTGACCATTTCCAGCAAACATGTAAACTCTGTTCCCTCACTCAGCAGAGTTGTCTAAACTGAATCCCTTTACTACAGGAACAAGTTGCCTACAAGACAGGTAGGAAGCATGCCTAAAGGGGAAGACAGCGACCTAAGGCAGGCAGCACTAAGGAAAATACAATGTAAGCAAGGAAAGTGAGAAAGCTGTCGTTTTACTCAGATGCTCTTTTGAAAACAAACAATTATCAGTGCACATAAACACCCCTGTGAACTGCAATTTGAGTGGGGAGTAGGTAGCAGTGGTTCAGCTCTGTGGGTGGCCACAGTGTGTAGGAAGGTTGCAAGGCCACCAAGTGAGACAAACTTAGAAAGGATGGTGGATGTGGCACTGCGTAGGAACTCTGTGGCACCTGTGGGGAAGCCCTGAGGAGAATTTGAGAGAAAGGGCCAGTATGCTCACAGCTGGGGATGGGGATTGTTTTGGTGTCAGCCTCCTGCTGAAAGCAGGAACAATGGACTCAGGAAGGAAAGAGTTTATGAAGTCAAAGGGGAAGAATACAGGTCCTGGAAGAAGATTTCCAACTGATATGCTAGAAGGGAAGTACAGAGAGGAAGGGATCATGGGATCTAAAAATAGCTGGACCCAGTGAAAGCACTGGGACTTTAAGAGGAGAGATTACAGGCCTCTGCACTTAACAGGGGAAAGGTGCTGACCACTAGAATGCTTCAGGAGAAAGGAAGTCTCAAGCTGCAGCTGTAATTACTTTAAGCTGGGAGACTGATAACAAAACCATGAACCTCTGCAAGTAGGATTATCAGACAGGCACGATGACCCAGACAGTAAAATGGATGTCTTATAAAAGCAACTAAGAAAGTGACTGGGCCTGAAATTTGTTTTGGTAAAATTCACTGCAGTCCTGTTGTTTAGTCAGGATGTCCCAACAGAGGAAACAGTCAATCTTTTCCAGCTACCCCACTGCCCCCACCCCCTACCTTTCCTTCTTCATCTTGTCTAGAATCATCCTCTCACATTCATCCCATTTGCTCCTCCGTGGTGGGTTAACAAACAGTTTAACTCCCTTGCAGCCCCTGAGTTTTCCAGCTCCTTGTAGTCTGAAACTGGATGGCAGTACAACACTCGATCACAGGTTAGCTTTTTTCCTCCTTTCTTTTATTTTGGAGCACGGGCCCTCTGAAGACACTTTGCCTCATATCATCCACCCTTCCCGTTCTTGCCTGTTGTGCACAATGGCTCCTGCCAGCACATGCTGGGTACTTTTCAACCATTTTTCCATAGGTGAAGCTGGAGTTGTGGTGGCACTGGCATTGTCTCAGTGTTTCCCCACGACCAACATAGAGCATCCCTGCCAGGGTCTGTGCAGTTAACCTAGGAGCCATTACTTCTTCAAGAAGCAGCGTTCAGGCCCATTTTAACTCCAGCACTTCTTTCCTCACAAGTGAAGGGGAATTCTGCAGCCTCTTGCCCTTGAATAAAAGACTAGCAGATCTGGAAATGCAACTGAAGCAACCCAAAGTTGTGCAGTTTGCCTGCACTTCAATCAGGTAGAACGTGCCTGAAATAGAGCTGAGCACCCAACAACTGCAGCCTTCGGCTAGATCTGTAAACAGAGCAGGAGCAAAGGGAATTCAGAAAGATTTTTAATATCTCAGGGATCGCTGTGCAGAACTGACACCTATTTGTACCTGCCTCAGTGTGGCAAACCAGCCACAAGGATGTGAAATGCAGAAATGGGATGGAAAGTAAACTGAAGCACAAATGGCCCCAAGCTCCACACAGGGCTGTGGGACTGTCACCGAAGGTTTGAGGCTAACCACAGCTCAGCTGCCATCACACAGCACAGCTGGCCCATGCACACTACAGGCTCTGAGACAGATTCTTCCTGCAGGACAGACATGTTATTAATGGGTTGAGCAAGCTCAGCTTCTGCTTTGGGGAAATGGGTGTGATCTGACATAGAAAATCTTTAACAACTTCTTCCTAGAAAAACTCCTCATCAACAGAAGATTCAAGCTTTGCGCTATACTTTAAGAGTTCTTGCCAAGGAAGATGTCAGAACTAAATTAATTATCTGCAAGCACAGCTGTGCAAGCTTTTCACCATAAAGGGCTTCATTTAAAAAAATGGTGACTAATGTTGTCACTGTGTCAGTATTAGGCAAAGAGACACATCTGTACGCTTTCACAGATAGTATAGGGGAAGAATAGGCTTTGTTGGCCATATGGAATTCAGGCACCACAACTAGCTTGCATGTGCATCTCTCTGTTGGTGCAAAAGCATGGATAACAAGTTTCAACTACAGCCTTTACACTTAGAAAAAAACCCTGCATTTGCAGCTGTGGAAAACTAAGTCTCCAGGCAGACCTATTACTTTATAACAAGACTATTAAGGTTTTTGTTGTTGTTGTTTTCTTCCCCTGGGGAAGTTCTTTACACAGGCTCTCTTTTACTAATCCATTTGGGTTTGGGTACCCAGGACTAAGAGCCATACCAAAATTTATGAGCTACAGTAAAAAGCAGAGCAATTCTTTATTCCTGATATGTTTTCTCCTGTCCCTTAATTCAGCTCTTGGCAGGAATTTGATGTGCAAACATTCTTCAGGAGACACATTCATATAATCTATGGTGTGTCACCATTTCTGGCAACCTTCAAGCAGGCCATTATGATCAAGTGGTCGTGTTTTCCTAGGACAAACAAATCTGTTCAGACTTTGTCCTGTGGAATTTCAGGTTGTTTATACTGTAACCAGGGGTTCTGCCTGCTGGCCATTTCTGTCCTCACCACCAGTTCTGGACCCACCTACTACCATCTCTAATTATAACCCAATCACACTTAGAAGAATTGAAGTCATGCTTCTACCTTTTCCTCTATAACTCCCTTCTACGTTTTTATTTTGACCTTAACTCAAGGGCTATATTAGTGTTTGGAAACATCCAGGCTAACAACATCAATTTCTCTGTTACAGTGCAAGTCAGGTCATTTCATCCTTGACTGTTTCTGTTCCTTATCTCACAGGCCTGGCAGACATGCTGTCTTTGCATTCATATGCATTATACCAAAACAGCACGTTACTCATCTGAGGGGTCAAGCAGTAGAACACATACAATTACCATACAACGTGGCTGATAGTTTACATGAAACATGGTACTAAAAGAAGAGAGATCTTTAAATGCAAATGCTTATACACTGACATCTTTGATTAGATTGTATAAGCTTAGTGATTTCTAAAATCGGGCCTAGAATAAGAGGTAAAGTCACAGCTAAATCCAAGCTCGTTTAATGTCTATTGCTTGGTTCTCTAACTACTTTTCTGTTTTTCTGAGAAGTGGTATTACCGATTCAGAGCCAACTGAATATTTAGCCACATCCTTTTGGTTTTCATCCTTCTCTCCACACAATTGTGAAGGTACAGTGCTAGAGATGCCTTGAACAAGACCTGTCCAGCAGCCACTGCATTTCTGCAGTCTCACGGGAGACCTAGACAGCATCCAGCTGAGATCTGTATCCACAGCACACAATTGCAATGCATCCAGTATGCTGTGAAAGACTAATTTCTGCTCTCTAGCAGGCACCAAGATCTTTGTAATACTTCATAATCCCACCAACAGCATTTAAATCTGTCCATTCCCACCTTCTTTTTCAGTCTACACTTGATAAATATCAATTTGGTTCACTAGCTGCTAACATTCTGCAGTCATTTAATCCCAAATGTTCACTTACAACTTCAGACTGTATCATCTCTTTTCCAAACAGCCCTACAGCTGTTAGTCCCTGTGTGGTTGGCAGAAGTTTGACTGAGGTTTTTGAATCTAACTGAAAAGTTACCTTCATGTGTGCCAACTCAGAACAAGAAGTAGTAGCTTTCTGCAGTGTACAAGTTCACACTGCAGCTGATAGAAGTTATTGTTGAGATGCAGTAAGTAGCCAGTTTTTAGCCCATTGAGTTTTGTACCAAAAGTGTTTGCTTTTTCTTTTGCAGTTTCTTGTTGTCTTGGGAATATTGTGTATGGAACACACCCATCAGTCGTGGGCCCGTTCCTCATGTTTAGGCAAATCCTTATGTTTGAATAAGCAAACCTCTAAGATAAGGACTGCACTGTTTCAGCAGCCTCAAGATGCTTTCAAGTGCAGAAAGCAGGACAAAGGGAAAGGTATGATAGGTCTTCCCTTGCTGAATGGCACTTAACAGGACATAAGCAAACCTGATGCAGGCCAGAAGAAAGCAGTCCCATCTGCTATCAGACACTTTCGTTCACACTTTTGTTAGCATGAACAGCCAAATCATGCACAACAGAAGCCTTTCTTCTGTCCCTAAGCTGTACTCTATCGTTTACTCCTGGTGTTATCCCAATAAATTGGAGGGTAGTAGGAGGGGAAAATCATAGAATCACCAAGGTAGGAAAAGACTAAGGTCCACCTGACACCAATATTTTCTGTTAAACCATGCACCTCAGTACAACATCTAAACACTTCTTGAATGCCTCCAGTGATTATGACTTCATCACCTCCCTGAACAGCTTGTTCCAGCACCTAATCACTCTTTCAATTTTTTTCCCTCTTGTCCAACTTGAATGTCCCCTAGAAAGGCTTTTGAAGCTTTATCACTTACACCAGCTGCCTTACCACAGGAGTCAACAAGCCTGCAGGTGAAGGATACTGAAGATTTCTGAAAGATCTGGGAATAAACAGACTTCTGTCAGCTCAACTGAGCAAGAAAGGGGAAGGAATAATAGTTCACTATAGCCCTACTCATGCAGAGTTCCTGGAACAGGAAGCTTGGGGGCAGGGCAGCCCCCACCACCCTATGGATGCACATGCATGGAAACTAAGCTCTTTTGTCTGTTTTGAAGAGTTGCACATGTCATGCATCTCCCTTCACTGAGTGCAAGTCAAGAGGATCTGTTCTCTACTGTACTTCTATGTTCCTGTAGCGCTCACAGTCAGAGTAGTTTTATTCATCCTTGTTTATTTATTAGAAAATCCCTACAGGTCTAGGCATTTAAAATGAAGCATTAGTTACATGGAATACAGGCCCTCAGAGTCCAGAAGTTGCTGGATATATTGCAGAGGTGGACTGGAGCCAGCAGCGACCCAGTGACCTCTGCAGGAGATGCTGGTATGGATGTGAGACAGTGGCAGGGCAGTTGTAATCATAAGCCAACCTTCTCAACATAGTTAGCAGGATAGAGTCCAACGTGGCCAGTGAGAAGTCGGCCCTTGCACCATCCCTGCTCATCTTCCTCACTAATCTTCATTAGTTCTTCACCTGCAAGCAAGGACAGTTATTAGGAAGCAGCTTTGGAAAAAGTAGCATGGCATTTGCTTTTTTGTAAACTCTGAGGGAAAAGACCTGTTGGCCTGAATCACTACACCTCTTCCCCCTTATCACACTCAGCATCAATTTAGTTTAGTCCACAGTTATTGACCTCTTCATTAGCTGTGATCAGTACCATCCCCTAGGCCAAGGAGCCTCAATGGAAGTTTTTTTGTTCCCAGTAGTTCTACTCAGTCTCCTTTTCCCAGAAGAAAGTACTTAGAAGCCAAAGGGAGCAGAAGGCTCAGGTTTTCTTTTTCACCAGCTCCTCTGTAGCAGGTGGGAAAGAAATTTAAGAAGCTGCTAAGCTCTGGCTGGTAGGGGCCAAAATGGCTATTCCATGATAGACCATCTGGCTTGACCAGAAAGGCACGCAATCAACTTCTTTCTCAGACTATGACCAGGAAAGACTATGACTTTTAACCTTTCCATATGTACTTCAGGGAAGAGTAGAAAGGACCCCTTCTCCATCAGTAGGAGAGCCATGCACCTGCCAGAAAGAGAGGTCTTCTGCATCATTAAGAACATCCCACACTGGTAGAGGTTGGGAAAGAAAGTAATCTGCTATTAAAGTTTAAGCCCTACTGGTCCATGCTTGCCAGAGCAGATTCAGAAGATGAATAACAATACAACATGGCATGCCTTTTTAACCATTAGATCTGCTGGGTGGAAAGGGAGAGCAAAAAGTTCCAGAGCACACATACTGTAAGATATTTTATAGCAAAAAAAAAGTTTGTGTTTAGTTAGTTCACTAGCAGCACAGATACTGGAGCCTCAGACACAAACCTCTGCTACTGAAAGACTTCGGCATCTTTTTAGAGAGGGGCTATTTTCAAGTTGTATAGCAGAGATGCCACGTAAGACAAAACAAGCAAGATTAGAGACACTCAAGATCCAGATGTTCTCTTGGGTTTGGAGATAGAACATTCAAACAAAGTTTTAAGAAAGGAAGAAAAGTGGAAGGAGTCTACTTGCTTCAGCAGTTCTTCCTCTCTCAATCCTCTGCTGGGAGCTAGGCTCTCCAAGCAAGATATCCATTTTGATCAACACTGCATAATGTTTTTTGCCAGCTGAACTCTGTCTTCAGTAGCGTGCATCACTTACATAGGCTTTCTCCCAGAATATCCATCTTTAGTTAATTCAAAGGACAGTGCAAGCCTTTCATTCAAGAAAAGGCAAGCAGGATCTATTTTACTACTTGGATCTGCTGCTTTCCCTGTAAGCAAGAACCAAGCAAACTTCTGGTGGGGCCTCACTGTTTCTTAATCTAAGAGGTTGAACTGCCCAGTGTATTATCTGCCTCATTAGTTGGCAATGGGCCAGCCCACAAGAAGTACAATAATTATCAGTTCAAGGTAACATCCAGTTCTTAAGGAGTGTTTCAATCATCCACTCAGCCCAAGTGAGGACAGCAAAAGGTTAGTAAGAGATTAGTGCTTCTGTACCTGCTTTAAAGCTCAGCTCATCTGCCTCCTGTCCTGTGTAATCATACAGTGCTCGTACCCGTACACCTGGTACCTTTATGTCCTCCTCATGCCCGTTGGCATCCAGGTACTTCTTTGGAGTGTCCTCATCTGACCACTCCGAAATATCTTCCTTCCCTCCACTGCATATGTGGAAGCAAAGAGGAAACATGATGGCAGTTAGACTTCCCTCACACACTTACTCCTTAATCCACATACCATTCTAACCTCTCAGAGACTACCGTGCTATAGAACCAAGTGCAAAAAACCCAGTAGCCAAGTGAGGCTGAACAGGAAAGAAGTGAGATACCAGAAGACACTAGATTTGGTTGAAGGCATAGCAGTGATAGGGCCCCGAGGGATAGGAGGCAGACTCATTCTCACAGCATTTCCATATATGCACTTTTCAGGTCTTCATCCTACTCTAGCAGACCTTCTCATTCAGGGAAGGTCAGTCCTGATGGAGAGCCCAGCTGTATCTAGAGCTATTTCAGCCAAGAACAGGACAGAGAAGGAAAAGCCATGTCTCCCATATTAAACAGATGTGTCTGGAATGTTATTTTCCAAGTCAAAAGCAAGAGCAAAGGGGAAGAGCAGCAGAGGACAGGCACCTGGAACCCAGAAACCCTGAGGAAGCTATATTCCATACTAACTTCACAAATGTGGGTGCCCTCAGGCTGTCATAGAAGAGGCTGTTCTGCTCCTCTTGACAGAAAGACCTGTAGATGGGCAAATAGAGCCCCTGAATCCATTAGACTGAAGTGGCCTTGAAACACCTTTATATTCCCATTCTTTTCTGCCCAGTTCTCTTATGCCAGAGTTCCCCTTTGAAGGCCAGGATGCTAGCAGCACAGTAGGACAGTGGTCTCTTCAGCCTCTCCCTATCCTGATTGCTTCCTGGCAAGGGAGGGCAGTTATACCCAGACTTGTCAGGAAGTACTCAGCATCATTTTAGGGAAAACACCACAAAACAAAAAACCAAACCATAAACCACAAATATGCCTGCATTTAAGAAACAGTACAGCTAACTCACAAAGCTGTCAGTTCCTAACTTTCCTTACTCTGTCTAGGACAAGAAGGAATAAGGCCAGATCTCATCACTAGAAGGACCTTAAGGCAGGCACCTAGTGAGAGTGAGACAGTATATACTAGACCAAGAAGAGCTCCCTGAAAACCTCCTTTTCTACACTGTCTTGTATTTCTTGTCCTATGGGACCTTGCCCAAGACAAGAAGCTAAGAGGTCACTCCTACTCAATAATGATCCCGGGCAGGACTGTATTTTTTCCCCTAACCTGAGGCATTCCAGAATTCAGCCCTTACCCTTGCCTCGTCTGTAGAGGAGTCTGTGAAACAACACCATCCCTTGTAGGCAAAATGCTGGTCAGTGTGACATCATCGGCCACCTTACCACTCTTTTCCTTCTTGGTGATTGGCCGCTGTGTTTCAAGGGACCATTCCTGTTCAAGGAAAGAGCAATACTATCAAGCCATTAAGATAAAAAAAGCTCTAAGCATATTTTCTGACCAATACAGAAAGGAAACAAGTAAAGAACACCAGGTTATGCTTCATTTGTGGCTGATCAGTTAACTGGCCTTGCAGCCATTATCAGGCTCACTCCTATTGAATTCCAAGGTGCAACAGGAGGTTACAATAGGAGCTCATTCCAAGGTCCTGAGCACCATCTCCTCTTCCTTGCTCTTGCAGCCAGATAAGCTGGAGTACTTGCAGTTTAGCAGGGTTGTAAACATTCCTCTATGCAAAAAGATTGCAATTAACCAAAGTTTCTGAAGAGCCTAGTATCCTGAGCCTCTGATGAAGAAGTCTCACTTAAAGACCAGAGATGCTAGCACAGGTTAGCCTAAAGGGACCAAATGCCAACTCTCAGACTTGGAAGGGGAAAGGAAAGAGACCTGCTTGATGCATGTCTGTGCAATACAGAACTAGCAATCTGCCAATTTCAGAAAAACAGACAGTAAGAAATAGTAATAATATACTTGTGAATGTTATCACCTCAAACTGAGGCCAATTCATGGCCATGCCTGGTCCGTGAGTGTTACGCCACCACTTCAGGTCCTCCTGGTTGTCTGCAGCCATGATAACTTGATAGAGATCTCGATACAATGCTTGAAAGCTATGGCCAAGAACAGACAGAGCCATCAGTCCCCCTCAGTAGATCCCCAAACCAAAACCCAGTTAGAAAAGAGGACCTTAACTTCATGAATAGCTACACAGCTTATTAAATCCTACAAAGTTAAGGTTGCTAGAGTAATACCTGTTCCTCGCTAGGGAAGAAGAACAAGCTTTACAGGAGAGTGTGACAAGCAGGATAAGCTGTTTGATGTGGCAGTAGCTAACATTTGATGAGCTACGCCAGGAACTGGCAGATAGGCATTTCAAGAGCACGGCACATTTTATACCACAAGATCTCTCTTCTCTGGGCAGAATGGGCATCCCTTGCTCAAGTACTAGAAGGTAACAATCTCAATCCTCCAATTTTGATTACATGCAGCACATGGAGGCTTCTCATATGAAGGCTGCTCCAAAAGTAATGCCTCCTGTTTTACTGTGTTAACCTACAACATCAGAGGTAGGTACTGGTAGCACAGCAGTAGAGGTTGACTCTTCCTGCCAATATTCCATTATATTTTGTTGCTGTGAGACAGATTATAGCAGAGGGGCACTCTGACAAAATAGCATTTGACCTGGAAGTGCACATGAAGGAAAAGTGTGTCACTGAACACCATGTGGAAAAAAATGGCACCCACTGGCATTTGTCAACACTTGCTGAACATTTATGGAGACCAAACAGTGGATGTGAGCACAGTGAGGTGGTAGGCAGTGCATCTCAGCAGTGGCAACAGCAGCTCACCTCCAGTGGCACATTTATTTATTTATTTTTAAAACAAGCATGGATTGTTCATTGCTGGCAAGAAATGCATAGCTAATGGTGGTGACTATGCTGAAAAACAATGTTCTGTAGCTGAGAATTTGTTCTATCAAATAGCATTATTGCATTTGATGCAGTTTCCATGTAAATAAATAGAAGGCATTACTTTTGGAGCAACCTAGATAGACTAAAAGCACATACAGGACAGTATGAGAAGGGTTCAGAGACAGAAAGAATCATTCCTGGGGAACACATAGTGGTCAGCCTGAAGAGACCAAATGTCAGTTCTCTGATGAGATTGACAGGGAATGAGCAAGACCTGCTTGATGCAATTTCCTTCCTCAGACACTAGAATTAGCACCCCTTGCCAGTGCCAAGGGCACCACAGTCTAGCAGACTTCCCTCCTGTGCAAAGTCTGGTACCTTTCACTGGCGGAGAGGTTGAGATGCTGGTGCAGATTCAGGAACATCTCCTTGAAGAAGCACAACCGCTTGCGCTCTGCTTCCTGACAGCCCTCAAACACTTGTTCCATGTCCTCCATGTAGCGGGGATTGTAGCGGTTCAGCTCTTCTAGCATCTTCTCATATTGATCCTTGCACTACATCCACCCAGGAGGAAAGAAAGCTGTGGTTGAAAATGTTGCCTGAAAGTCAAGCCTGTGACCCATCACCTCCCAGGCACCCTTACAAGTTCCTCCTTCCTTACTGTCCTCTTCCACAGAGGGAACTTCCACACTTTGACTCTTGTAGGCAGGCAAGCCACCCACTTTGGGTAGCCAAATCTTCAACTCTGCACCGAGTGGATACTGCATCAAATCCTCTTTTTTTTTTTTTTCCTTTTTCCCTTCTTGATGTATTTATTAGTGAGATCTTGCCCAATAGCAAAGATATAGACCCC